>BPTQ01000004.1:320464756-320637855 GCA_019973895.1 Chrysanthemum seticuspe | reverse complement strand
TGACAACTTTTGAAACTTGGGGGACTAAAACTGCCAATTATGCAAACTTGATACGTTTTTCACCAGATTTTGATATTTTTTGCATTTAAAACACATAAAACACTTATTTGTGATATTTTTATCATTTTGATGCATTTCTGAGTGTTTTCAGATGTTTTTGCAGTTTAAATGGTACAAAAATGATGAGTATTTAGACACTCATCAAACATGTATATCCCTTTCTTTTGTTTTATTTCCATTTCTGTTGGGTTTTGTATTTTTAACAATTTTTGCAGGAAACGAAGATAAGTTGCTGCTGCAGCATGCTGATCTGACCAGAGTTACGGCGTAACTCATTCTCATGGTTACGCCGTAACAGGCCCCTTGCAGCAGAACTTCAGATGCATTACCAATTACGGCATAATCCCATCTCAGTGGTTACGCCGTAGCTACACTTTCGTAGCGTATGCCGGGTTTTGCCTAGTTACGGCGTAACTCCTTATAGAGTTACGATGTAACTATCCTCTGCACTACTACTTTCATTATAAACACAATAGCCTTGTATTAGTCTTTTAAATGAACTTTGTGGGTGTGTTCCCTGTAAACCCTTACGAGACTTCACTCGTCCACTTGGGACACCAAGTGGTTTAAAAGGCTTGTTGCATATGCTAAATGCAACCATGATTCCTACGAAAGTGAGTTAGGTTTGTTTTTTCATTTTTCATTTTTTCTTTTTAGAATTATGCTTGTCGGTAGTGTGATTTCAGGGATTGAAGTTTGCTCGTGGATGCTTAAACGAAGGCACGACTCTTTTTCATGTGCCTTCTTTCTTTTTGGAGCAAATTTCAGGGAAGTTCTCGCTCTATTTCTACTTTTCTCTTCACCTTTATTTAACGCTTAGTACAAAAGGGACTTTGTACAATTCAAGTGGGGGAACGGGAGTAGAATTGTCTCTTGAACTTTATTTTGCCCTCGTTTTTCTAGTTTATTTTGAAAAATTATGCCATTTTTAAAATTTTGAAAAGTTTTTCTTATCCTAACTAGATTAGACCTTAGCCGAGCACATACAACCCTTTATATTATATGGTGAGATTAGCCTTATCCGTTTCTAAAATTTTACCCCAAATCCACCAAATTATGAGTGTGCCAATAGGTTGTAAACTTTATAACTTGGCCTTTGCATCATTTCGAGACCATAAACGAGGTATGTTGAGTTAGCTCTGTGGAAAACTAGAAGGGGGGGGGGGTTGAATAGTTTTACCAATTTAAAACTTCCATTTAAGATATTTAGATCGACTTATTTCAATCTACTTAGATGTGTATGTTGGACGTTGATAGATAGATATATAAAAGTGTAATGAAAGATAAAGAGTAGGAAGCACATAACCACGACACGAGTAATTATAGTGGTTCGGCTACAAGGACACCTTCCTTGCCCTACTCCACTCCCCGAGTCGCCTACTCGAGAGTTCGTAATCACTACACGACACCAACTCCTTATGGCGGAGAAGCCTTCATAACGTCGCCTACTCTTTTTCCGGTACTAGGCTAACCACTGGGTTCTTTCACACCAAGGTGAACCATACCTACCACAATGTCGCCTACCCTTTATCTGGTACTAGGCTAAGTACCGAGTTCCATTACAATGGAGGAACTACTACCCAATACTACACAACACTGTTGATCCCAGTTGAGCAAACGATCCTTTATAGAAACTGACTTAACAAAGACTTATTAAGTATCACGCGGAATTTAATACTTAATCTTAAGAAGAAAGACAATAAACATTCAACACCTCAATATTATTATTAATACGAATACTCTAACCAGTATTAGGGTTTTACAACCTTGAAGTGTATCGACCTTAGATATAAAACATCTGTATATCTAATCTAACCTAGGACATCCTTTTATAGGCTAAGGAGTCCTTTACATAATACAATACGTAACCTACAAGATAAATATCTTTTCCATATTTATCTAATACAAAATATTAAACCGACTATACAAGACTAGCAGTGGTTACAATACAATATCCGTGGTTACACAAAACTACTAGCCGCGGTTTATCTTCAGCAGTGGATTCATTCTTCTGTCCGTGGTTTCATCAACACTATTCGTGGTTCCAACACTTAGAATAATTCTGGATCCAAGGAACCTAAAACCCAACAATCCTCCCCTAAACTTGATACATTCAAATAGAATTCTCAAGTTTCCTTTAAGCTCAAAACACCTGAATTGGAGGATGTATCCAAACACTTACTAGTTTTAAGAGTTGTCTCATATTTCAGCAATAAACTATAAGCTTGACCATCATAGGGCATCAACATATTTAAACCACCAGGCTTCACCATCTGAGTAATAACTTTTGGATACTTATTCAGTTGAGGATAATCACCTTCCACAAGCATATGAATAACTTCTCCAGACACAGTTAGCACATGAACTCCACAAGTTTGATATAAAAACCATCTTGTAACTTGACCATTGTAGAGTCCTTTCCATTCAGGTTCATCATGAGTAGGATCAAACAAAATCTTCAAGTTATCATAAACCATTCTCTCATGATAATCATCTGGATGTACATCACCAAACTTGTTCTTATAAAGCTTCCAAAGATTCATCAAGTCATCTCTATCCAAATATTGAAGCATCTGTGAAAATGTCTTAAACTCAGAAACTACATTATTGAGTCTTTGAAATTTCTAGCATCCTTCACTTCCATTAAGCTCAAATTCATAAGAGATAATTTGGTTACCATCTTCATTCTCTTTCAGTCTCTTAGAACCGGATGTCTCCTGAATCTCAAATTTTCTCTTTTGACTACTTTGGAATAAAATTATCATTATTAATCCTCATACACATCAGATAAAGCTCATGAATTCTCTCAAATGAACATTTACTAAGATTTTCAGAAATATGTATGCCTGAATTCTTACTAATCTTCATCAGTACATTCCTCATCTCACCTTTTGTAGGAGGTTTCTTCCTTTTAACTTGCTTCTTTTCCTTACTGATCCTCCTTGCCCATTCACCCAAGATTCTAGCTCTTTCATCAACATCTAACAATGCCCGTTCTTGAGTAGTATACTCATCTTGTATTTGATTAGAAGCTTGAAGATAGTTTTGTGTTTCATACCATTTAGCTAACCATTTCTGAGTAGCCTCATCTTCTTCTTGCTTCTGTTTCTCCCAAGCTGCTTCCTCTTCAGCTAGCATGTTTCTTCTATACTCTTCATCATAAGCAATCTGTTCTTCTCTACTTTTAAACATCAAAACAGGTGCTGCAATACCTTTACCCTTACCAATGTCTGGTTGAGCCACCTTCTTCTTCAAAGGCTCACCAATAACTAAACTTTTACCTTTGGGTTTGGTTGCAGTAGATTTAACAGATGATGAAACAGGTGCAATAATGGGTGTAAGGTTAGTTGAGGTTTTGCTTAGATTTATCAGTGTATTGCAACTTCTTTCTCAACTTCTTTTGATTTAGGTGGTGATACAGAGGTGGTTGTAACAATTGTAGAAATGGTTATGATAGCAGTGGGTAAGTTTAAAGTGGGAGTAGTTATGATTACCTTATCTGAAACAGAAGCAGTGGTTTCAATAATACTAGCCGTGGTTGCAGACACACTATCAGTGGTTGTGTCCTGCAACACCTCATCTTCTACCACAGTCTTCAAACTTTCAAGAACAGCTTCATTCCCATCTTTATCAGATACCAAAAATTGTTCTGCTTGATCTCCACTATCCACATCCTCTTCCATATGCACATCTACAGCCTCCCCTGAATTCATGCCTTCACTCCTCCCCTGTTCACAGTTGGAGAGGAGTCCACCTTCTTTTTCAACTTTTGCATATGCCTTAAAACAGCAACCCCAGGTCTCCTCACTTTCTCCAAAACAAACATCCTGTGCTTCAGCCTCCTAATCTCCTTACCCTGAAACACAACCAACTCTTGAAGACTTGAGATTGTATCCTCTATTTTAGTACATTTAGCCGTCAATTCATTAAAACATTCAAGAATATCCTCCCCACTTCGACCTGTGTTAACTGGTCCGAAAGGTGGTTCATTGGAAAAGTCACCATGTACTAGTTTAGGATCCGTCAATTCATGTTCATGTTCCAAACTATCCTCATCACTTCGAGCTGTGTTAACTGCTCCGAGAGGTGAATCCTTGGATAATATAAACATAGCACCAGACCTTGCCTGATCATCTATGCACCCTAAGTGAGCCAGTTGGCTAGGGATTCCTCCACATGTGTTAAGTTCCAAGGAACTCTCCACATTAGGAGTTGCCGAAGGTTGGGTCTTAATGATGTTTCCACTATCCTGACCAACATCTAAGCATGAATCAGTAGTGGAAGCCCTTCCAATCATGTCACCTCCACATCTTGTGACAGCCTCATGAACAACACCACTAACACCAGCCTGAGGTAGCTTGGTGCCCTTCTTTCTCCTAGTCCATTAAATTGGTTTATTAGTGGTTTGGTTTTGACTAGCAGTGGGTTGAGATTCACTAACAGTGGGAACAAGTGCACTATCAGTGGGTTGAGGTATACTAGCAGTAGGTTCAGGTTCTATGGGTTGGGATTCACTACCTTCATCAAACTCAGGAATAGCAGGCAAAGTAATCATATGTGGGAATAAAGGAACATTTCTTATTTGAAAATTTGGATTCTGATTCCTTGTATGTGCAAAGACCTTAGAAAGCATATAATGCACTTCATACTCCCTAGTATGCTCAACAGGTTCTTCTATTTGACTTTCCACAATAAGTTGCCCAAACCTAGGATATAAGTAGTATTTACCCTTCTTTCTAATATTTTGCACAAACCCTTCATAAATCATTCTAGACCAATTAAACTTCCTCCCATCAGACAAACAAATGATAGCAGTTGCAATTTTGGAAGGGAAGTCATCAAATCCTGTGGTCTTATCGCTTATACACATCAACAAGGTATGTATCAAAAACTTCCATTGTTGTGAAAACATACTCTTAAAAAAATTTACCTTGTCTCCCCTGTGTGTATATCCTAACCTCTCTAAACCTTCAAAAATCTCAGCATCTGAAAGATTAACAACACCATCAGCATCATCTAACTTCAAAACCCCTCTAATAATCTCCTCATCAACTAAAATCTCATTCTCATCCACCACCGAACTAAAAACTTCCACCCCATTGACCTCCTCAAGCTTAGCATTACCCCAGAATTGATGTATATAGGCTTTAAGGGTGGTTGGTGCTATGGTTAAGGCAAAGTGAATAGGACTGTGAATAAGGAAATCAATCATTTGATGAAAACCTTCGGATCGATTGTTTTTTTATCAAATTAGCAACTAGGTTATGGGTGTTGGAGTATTGATTCGGCATGATGATTGATGATGTGTGTGATGTGGGATTTGTGAATTGAACAGATGGAAGTGGTTTGGGTTTATGTAAAGCGCCAATTGGAAGTGATATGAAGATCAATTAAATGAGCTATCAGTGATTTGGGGAGATAAATGCGTTTTCTTCAAAGTTACCAAACAACCCCTCAAGTATCCAAAAATCAGCAACAGGCTTGCAGTGGTTTGAAAACCTCTATCAGTGGTTTGAAAAACACTAGCAGTGGATACATAATTTCACTCCAATCAGTTGACCAAGAGATACAGCAAGCAAATCCTTGTCAAAAACAGTGATATCATAGAAAAATATGAAGGATTACACAAGATTTTTTTTTATTTTTTTTTTTATTTTTTTTTTTTTTTTTTTTATCACTAATCAGCAAAAGCTCCAAAAGCTCCATAGTAGACAATAATCCTTCATACCTGCATATCACAAAAACATAAGCCAAACACAGAGAAGATGATTAAGATTAGCAGTGGTTAGAGAAAACTAGAAGTGGTTTCATATACTTAGCAGTGGTTAGCCAAGTGTGCTAATAACTAACTCAATATGGTCAACTTCTGGCATTAATTCATTTCCGAAGGTCAAAATACTTCATTTACTCCTCAACCACTTATACCTTCCCCTTATTTACTTACTGATTCCATCTTAACGATTCACTCTGCCTATATAAGAATCCCAAGGCAAAATAAACACATAACAATTACCCCAATTAACCTCCAAACCCTAATTTCTAAACACTTCCACTTATCAGCAGCAATCACCATGTCTAGCATACCAGAAATCATCAATCTAACCTCCTCCTCCTCCTCATGATCATCATCAAGTGATGATTCACACCCATTATTTCGTTACCCTCATCTAGATGAACCTCGACCTTCAAAGTCTCCCTCTCTCCCTTCATCTGAAGATGATAGTGTAGTGGATCCAAGTGATTCATCTAGGGGTTCTGATGACTCCACAGAGCGTCTAGAGCCAATCTTCAATAGATTGGTGAGGGAGGAGAAGCCACAACCTTCACAACCCCAACCCCAACCAAGGCCACGTGCCAGAAATCCACCACTCCCAAAGACAAGAGAGGTGGTGATTGGTCTTCCTGCTCCAGCATTTGATTCTTCAAACCTAGGAAGGAAGGGAAAGGGCAAGGGTGCAGAGGTGAAGGGAAAGGGAAAAGGGAAGATGAAGTAGTAGGTGATGGTGGAACGAGTATATGGAACAACTGAAGATTTCTCATATCACAAATGCATCCACCATCGTTTTCATCAATCCATCCTTCCATCTGCATCTTCAGCTTCTTCATCGTGCTTGTTATGTATATCCACCAGCTTTTGTAATAGATGATAGGAATGGTCTTTTATGTCATTTAAAGTTGATTGTCTGTTGTAAATTGTTTCTTGACTTAATGAACAACTTCTTAATGTACTTCTCTTGCATCATACTAACAGTGATTAACTTCCATATGTATGCAAAATGGTTAGTGGGAACACAAAGCAACAAACAGTGGTGTGAACAAAACTAACAGTGGTTAGAACAAAAATAGCAACACTAAGATCAGTTAATAACAGTACAATACTTATACAAACTTTTACAAAACAAGTTGAGATTTAAAGATTAATCATTCCAATACTAACTACAAGGTACTGAAACCTCCCCACATCAAAAGCTTTAGTGAGAAGATCAATAACATTGAAATCAGTATGGATTTTTACCATTTGAAATAACCTTTTCTCATTACAATCTCTAATGAAATGATGCCTTATCTCAATATGTTTAGTTCTAGAATGTAAAAAAGGATTTTTAATGATGCAAATTGTACTGTTATTATCAATGTAAATCTTAGTATGCATAAAGTTGTACCCAAAGTCCAGCAATTGATTCTGAATCCAAAGAACTTGACCACAGCAACTAGCAGCAGCCACATATTCAGCTTCAGTTGTAGAATTTGCCACTATTGTTTGCTTTTTACACTGCCATGAAATTAGTTTGCTTCCCAAAAACTGATATCCTACAGTTGTGGATTTCCTATCCAAACTAGCACCAGCATATTCAATATCTGTATAGGCCACCAAATCAAAAGGTGAATCCTTGGAATACCAAAGGCCCAATTTAGGATGACCTTTAAGGTATCTAAAGATTCTCTTAACAACATTCATGTGTGATGTATTGGGTGTGACTTGAAATCTTGCACACACACATATTGAGAACATTATATATGGCCTAGATGCAGTGAGATACCTCAAAGATCCAATCATGGACCTATACAACTTCAAATCAACTTTGGGACTTCCATCATCTAGTAGCAGTGGTTTATGACTCTCCATAGGTGTACTAGCACTCTTCACATCTTGAAACCCAAACTTCTTCAAAATATATGCTACATACTTGTCTTGACTAATGAAGATACCATCAGTCCTTTGTTGAACCTATAGCCCCAAAAAGAAAGTGAGTTCTCCCATAGAACTCATCTAAAACTTATCATGCATAAGTTTATCAAAATCCTTGCATAACTCCTTATTTGTTGAGCCAAAGATGATGTCATCTACATAGACCTGAACCAGTAAAATATCATCCTTGTGCTTCCTAATGAACAAATTTTTATCAATCAACCCTCTTTTGAATCCATTGTCCATCAAATAAGTAGACAGGCACTCACACCATGCCCTAGGAGCCAGATGCAACCCATACATAGCCTTTTTTACCCTATAAACCTTGTCAGGATGATCAAGATCTTCAAAACCAGGAGGTTGATAAACATAAACCTCCTCATCAATTGTGCCATACAGAAAGGCACTCTTAACATCCATTTGATACACCACAAAATTCTTGAATGAAGCATAAGCTAAAAATAATCTAATAGCCTCAATTCTTGAAACTAGAGCAAATACTTCATCATAATCCAAACCTTCAGTTTGTGTGTATCCTTGAGCAACCAGCCTTGATTTGTTTCTTACCACTATTCCTCTTTCATCCCTTTTATTTTTGAACAACCATTTTGTCCCAATTGCCCTTTTTCCATTACGAAGGTCAACCAATGTCCAAACCTCTTGAAGCTTAAACTGTAGAAGCTCCTCTTGCATTGATTCTACCCATCATTCTTCAGACAAAGCTTCTTCCACTCACTTGGGCTCCTTTTGAGACAGAAAACAAGCAAACATGCAATTTTGCAGATCTTTATGACTATTTCTTTTGTGAAGTGATCTTGCAAAGAAACCTAGCTCAGGAAAGGTTGTAGTTTTCTTAACCTTGCTTCTTGTTTGAACTGGAGTATTCAAATTTCCAAGTATTTGGTCCTTGGGATGAATCTTGGGAATCCTTGTGGTAATGATTGGACTATCATGAATGACAGTTTCCAAATTAGTAAAATCAGCATTGAAGAAATCAGCCATGTCTTCATCATCAGTAGGAGTATAAATCTCTTCCAAAGGAGGCATTTCAGGATCATATGGATACTCCTCATCACCAAATAATGACTTTGCGGTTGGTCCAAAGAAAGTACTATCACCAGTACTTGCAGCCGGGGTTTTACTTGTACTGGCAGTGGTAGAAGTTGGCTTAGCAGTGCTTTCATTTGGCTTAGCAGTGCTTTCAGAATGCCTTTTCTTTCTTTCAATTTCTTCTACAGACACTGAGTTATCTTTCAACAACTCATCCTTATCTTGATGATGATCGACTTTACTTCCAGTATTCAATGCATCATCATCAGTGGGACATTTCTTTTCATTGATGGGTGAGACAGAACCAGCTTTCCACTTTTCAACCAAATAGAATTCCTTAGGAGAATCAGCTTACTTAGAAAGTGTTTCTGCATCAGAATCCTTTTGTGTACCTGTATCAACATTAGTGGAAGTTCCTGCAATGATAGGCTCATAATTCATAGATTTGGTTAGCATATCAATGTTAAACAGCCGGTCTGGTCCTTTGGTCTCAACACTAGGAGTCTCTTCACTAAACTTAACATGTAAGTTTTCTTCAACAATTCTAGTCCTCCTATTGTATACTCTAAAGGCTTTGCAATTAGAATAATAGCCCAAAAAGTATCCATCATCTGCTTTTTCTTGAAACTTGCCTAGGTAGTCTATGGTATTCAAGATAGTAACAGGACACCCAAAAGGTTTTAGGAAAGCTATCATTGGCTTCCTATCATGTAATAGCTCATAGGGGGTCTTGTTATGAGGCTTCACTACCTTACTTCTATTCTGCACATAACATGCAGTGCCTACAGCTTCAGCCCAAAAGGTAGTTGGTAACTTAGATTCTGACAACATTGTCCTAGCAGCCTTAATTAGTGTCCTATTTTTCCTTTCAGCTACACCATTCTGTTGTGGTGTTCTAGCAACACTAAACTGTCTTTCTATACCCTTAGCTACACAGAACTGATTCATCACATCATTCTTAAACTCAGTTCCGTTATCACATCTGATTACCTTGACTTTATGGTTTACTTGATTTTCTTTCTTAGTAATGAAACTCTTAAGGATTTCACTTGTCTCACTCTTAGCAACGAAAAAGTATACCCAAGAAAATCTACTATAATCATCAGTGATAACTAGGCAGTACTGCTTATGGTTCAAACTTTTAACAAAAGTAGGTCCAAATAAGTCCATATGAAGCATAAACAGTGGTTGTGTAATGGTGTTTACAGCTTTGGTCTTACAAGAAGCTCTATGTTGTTTTCCTTTTTGACAAGCCACACAAATTTCCTTAAACTCAAAAACCTTAGAAGGTAACCCTCTCACTAAGTTGCCTTTTACCAGTTTATTGATTGTTTTGTAATTAAGGTGACCTAGTCTTCTATGCCACAATTTAGACTCATCAACTGATGCCTTAGCAAACAAACAAGTTAATGACTTATTAGGAAGTACATCTTTAAGATCAAAACAATATATGTTCTCTTTCCTAGGTATCCTTAACTACACAAATTTCTCATTAGGCATATTAAACTCAGGTGACAACACCACACACTCAGTTTCCCCAAAAAGTACCCAGTTTTTCTTATCACACATTTGAGAAACACTGAATAAATTGTACTTTAATCCCTGTACCAGATAGACCTTTTCAAAGTCTAATTTCCCTGTTCTGATTGTGCCTCTGCTAAGTATCTTTCCTCTCTTTGGATCATTGCCAAATGCCACATATCCTCCATCAAAAGCTTCAAAATCCTCCAGGTTGCTCCTATCCCAAGTCATGTGCCCAGAGCAACCACTATAAAAAATTCCTTTGTCTTTTAGATCATCTTGTAGATTGCCCTGCACATGAATTTAAACAAATTAGTTCCTTTTGTGGACCCAAGCCAATACTGACTTGGGTCTGCCCTGTGCATCAACATAATTAAATTTCTTTAGGTCCATTGATGAACAACTGACATGATGTAAAACCTTGGTCTTAGGCTTCCATTGCCACCTAGCTGAGGCCTTAACAACATAAAAATGGTTTCCAACCACTGTGTCAGTTATCACATTTGGAATTTTTAAAACTTCTTTTGTATCAGTGGTGATATTTTTCTTAGCAGTGGATTGATTTTGCTTAGCCGTGTTTACATTTTGCTTAGCAGTGATTGGAACCCATTTGGGTGCAGCAGTGACTATTGACTTTGTTTTACCATTCCTCGTTAACACTGCTCTAGGAATCATGTTTTTGTTAGGATGAGGGTTTATTTTCTTTGAAACGTTTTGATGATTTATCCTCCTCCAATGATTCCAAACTTGTGGTTGGTTTTTTATAACAATTTCTCTGTAAGTGCTCAAAACTTCCACATTTAAAACAAGCCTTCTTAACACATTGAAACTCATCTCTTAATCTGTTTGAAATTAGTCCATTGAAGTTTCTTTGATTTCCCCTAGATATATATCTTTTCATCTGTTCCATAGGTATCTCCTTGTACTCTACAACTTTCTTAGAAATTTGAGCTCCAAATCTAGGCACAAGGTTGCCTTGTTCAGAATCTACTTTCTTTACATTTACTATCTTTTCAGGCTGAGTTGATTCAGATCTAACTTCCTCATAATCTGATTCCCAATCTTCAATAGTGGGAGCATCATATGACTTAACAGAACCTATCTTAGTTGTTTCAGTCTTACTAATCTCTTCTACAGGTTTGTTAAAACTGAATTCACTACTAAATGACAGTTCTTTTGCAGGTGGTGCATGTTTCATAAGAGAGGGTGGTGGCATATTGTTATAACCTATCCTAGAACTCTTTTTCATTAATTGACACTCTATTGCATTATGAACCAAATCAGAAGCAAATTGTGTTTTAGCAACCCTAACAACATGTTTTTCTTTTTCTACTAAGGCTTCTTGTTTTACACTCTCTGCCTCTTTTAGTTTATCTTAAAGCATCTTAATTTCTCTGTCTTTAAGATCAATTTCACCACCTAATATATTAATCTTATCTACATACTCTAACTCACATTTAATACAGAAATTAAGCTTTTCTTCCACACTCTCTAGACCAACTCTATAACCTAAGTTATCAAGTGAAAGTCTATCTACTTCTTTTCTCAAACTCTCAATAATGGCTTTTTGTAATTCTAAGTTATCTTGACATCATTTAAAAGAACAAGTAGAATTTTTAGAATCATTAGATACCTCAGAATCTGAACCAGAAGATGAAGCATAGGCCATAAGAGCAAAGTTATGCTCTTTAGAAACTTCACTAGCAAGAAAAGCTACATTAGGACCTTTTTCAATCTGAGCACTCCAGTCATAATCACCAATCCCATCTTGAGCAACCAATGCTGAAGAAGAAGCAGGCTCTTCAATGGTCTTCTTGATGCCTTCAATCCTCTTGGGAGCTCGACATTCTCTAGCAAAGTGACCCTTCTTCTTTCAGTTAAAGCACTCCATCTTGCTTTTGTCAAATCCAACTCTCCTTTGACCATCATACTTAACCTGTCTTCCAGTCCTCCTTAAGAACTTCCTTGCTTGGAGAGTCAACATTGTCATCTGCCATTGAAGATTTATCTCTTCAAGATCATCAGGATCAATTTGATCTAAATCTTGATTCAAAACAGTAAAACTGGTAGTTAAATCAGCCAGAAAAGCACAAATTGCACCATCACTGACATTATCACTAACAGTGGTATTGTTAGCAGTGGCCGTGGTTATACCATAGGCAGCAGTGGATACATCCAGTGAACTTTTGTGATTTATGGACACAAAAGCAATGTTTTGATTAGTAGAAGATGCACCAGTAATGTTGTTCTCAGACTCATAAACCTTCAAGTTGTTGTAGAGATTGTCCAGAGTCATATTTTCAAAGTCATCCTTATTTCTCCACACAACTGTGTGCACAGCCCAGTCAGGTGATAAACTTCTGATGAACTTCAAATTTATATCTTCTTGAGCAACTTTGTAGTCCACTAACTTCAGTTGGCTGATGAGTTTTTGAAGTCTGTTATAAGTGTCATCAAGTTTTTCTCCACTAAGAGCAGTGAAGTTTTCAAGCTGATGCTTGAGCATATTCTTCCTTGATTTCTTGGTAGCTTCATTACCAACAAACCTTGTTTCAATGGCATCCATTAACTCTTTAGCAGACTCATATTGTTCAAAGTCCAAAGAATACTCATTAGGTATTCCCATGGAGAGAATACTATGGGCTTTAATCTCCAGCTTCCTTCTAGCCTTGTCAACCTCACTAACAATGGCTATCTCTTTACCATCATCACCCTTCTTAGGAAGAGTATCACCCTTTTTAACAACATCCCATATGGCGTAATCAATCATACGAATGTATTGCCTCATTCGCATTCTCCAAATTTGATACTCACCCTGCTTGAGCATGGGCATCTTTGATGCAGTTACCATGTGAGTTTCGTCAGACATCTTAACTTAATTGAATAGAACTTAACTAAACTTCTTCTTGGTTTCAGTTTCTTTATCACAAGCTCTGATACCACTTGTTGATCCCAGTTGAGCAAACGATCCTTTATAGAAACTGACTTAACAAAGACTTATTAAGTATCATGCAGAATTTAATACTTAATCTTAAGAAGAAAAACAATAAACATTCAACACCTCAATATTATTATTAATATGAATACTCTAACCAGTATTAGGGTTTTACAACCTTGAAGTGTATCGACCTTAGATATAAAATATTTGTATATCTAATCTAACCTAGGACCTCCTTTTATAGGCTAAGGAGTTCTTTACATAATACAATACGTAACCTACAAGATAAATATCTTTTCCATATTTATCTAATACAAAATATTAAACCGACTATACAAGACTAGCAGTGGTTACAATACAATATCCGTGGTTACACAAAACTACTAGCCGCGGTTTATCTTCAGCAGTGGATTCATTCTTCTGTCCGTGGTTTCATCAACACTATATGTGGTTCCAACACTTAGAATAATTCATGATCCAAGGACCCTAAAACCCAACACTACCCAACACTACACAACACCTAATCCCAAAGGAGGAACTACTAGGATAAGTACCGAGCTCCATTACAATGGACGAACTACTACCCAACACTACACACCACCTAATCCCAAAGGAGACCCACTCCTTATTACAATACCATCAAGGATATCAACATCCATGGAAACAAATTATCACTATATGTATAACGATGCACCTTATCGATTATACGACTGATGTAGGTTTTACTAAACAGGTTTTAATATTTACAAAGTCTCGTTATACCTATGGTCTACCCTAATGTACTAACGGGCAGTGTACCCGGTCGTGTGTAGTGTAGTAATCGGTAAAGCCAAGGTCGTCCCAAGAGCTATGTGTTTTGGATTATTACTAAGTCTAGGTACCACAGATTAATAATGGTTTCGATAGGGATTTAATTAATTAAACTACTAATGCAGAATAAAGCAAATAAAATCAGATAAATGAATGAGGGAAATCAATAGAGGAGAGTGGTGCTAACCTAGTTAATTCTCCTAGCTAGTTATGTCTATGTCAACTTACTTCCAATTACTTTAGGTGGGGTCAAAGTCGAGAGGAGAGCATTTGGTCAATTTCCCCTAACCTATCAACAAAGATGCCACCACAGGAGAAGTGACGTGTCCCTTCAGAAGTCCTGTTGTTCCTGGTCTCCTAAGCCAAGTCATTAAGTACCGCTACATGCCACATTTATAATAGTGAGTGCCCGACCGTTAGAAACTTAGACACTCACCCCCTAATTCTTAAGTTCATCCAAACGATAGGTGATCAGTTGGTCGAATCGCACAAGTAGAAAGGGTTGTCAGTTGGTCATATCTTACCCTTCCCGTCTCAGTCCACTCACCTAGGGTCAGTTGGTCATATCTCCTAGGCAATTGGCCTCTACCGCTATTCAAAACTACCGAACCAAGGGTGGCTACCAATAAACTATGCATGCATACACTTAGAAATAATTGTACGGAAGTAATACAAACGCAAACAAAACAATTAAGGAATCATAACTAGGCCAGCACCAAGAGGTTCTTAGCCACTCATATTAATCATACAAACCAATTCAATATTAAAAGGTACAAAATACATGATTTGAAAGTAAAAGAAATATAAAACACTAATGCTTATCGTAGGGGAGTGATTTCTCCCTTGGAGACAGCTCCGTATGCTCCTCAAGACCTGCCTTGAGCTTTTTCCGACGGTCTCTGAGTGTTATGTATGGAATGGGATGATTAGATATGTTGTAATTCGTGGGGTATTTATAGGCCAGATCTGGGTTACGACGTAACTAATATAAGAGTTACACCGTAACCTTCTATTTCATCATATTTTGCACTAGAGCTGCTGGTTACGGCGTAACCTAATGAGTGGTTACGCCGTAGTCTTCAATAAACTTGGTTACGCCATAGTTGATGTAGTAGTTACGGCGTAAGTATCAGCGGCGTGGAACCTCATTTGATCTAATATAGTTACGTCATAACCTTTGGGAAGAGTTACGCCGTAACCTTCTGATAAGATGGTTTTGTGAGTCACGCAATAGTTACGGCGTAATGTGAGAGAGAAGTTACGCCGTAACTTCTTCAAAGTAGCATACTGTGATAAATCTGTAGATAATTCTCCAATTCCGCGTCTCTTTAGCTCCAATGCTCGTAATTTACCTGAAAGTGGAAAGCAAGCATAAATCCATATAAATGATATAAATTACAAGCATTATCGGGGGAAACTGACACTTAATAATCAGGACTATTTGATGTTATCAAATATCCCCCCACTTGAACTCTACTTGCTCTCAAGTAGACCTTATTAGAAAGATTCCTAAAAAGATATCTCCCATAACCTGGAAAATATAAGTTTACAAATCCCTTATGCTAGAATAAAACAAAGCCGAAAACCTCATGAAAGGGGAACAAAACACTCAAATCTCTCAACAATTCTAAGTGTCAATTTCGGGGTGATCACTCAATCGCACAGTCATAGCATGTATTCTATCATAAGCTTGGCGGTTACACAAATCTCCACCACTAGAGTTAAGGGCTAAACAATTCTCGAAGGCAATATGGGTAGACACGACAAAGGTTAAGGGGTGACTCATCATTACTAACATGTCACGGCGAAGTGGATAAAATCAATGATACATGACCAAATCCATGGCCAAGACACCAAAGATTGCTCGCTGCATCGCCTAGACACGCTTCATGACTAAAGGGTAGGATAAGACATGGGATAAATAAATGGTGTAAAATAAAAAACAAGTAGGTAGTCTAAATCTATAACCAAGTCATCACCACTGTCCGCTCAAAGTTCAAGCTTTGAAGTCAAGAAACCGGATCATGAAATATAAGGTAGATGTGTCATTAGAGGACGTCGTGATGGGCACACTACCTTTTCTCCAACTGTTGGCATAACTACCAACTCCAATCTTCAAATGTGACCGAGGTGGCCTCCTCGATACTAAATCTATGAAGCTAATATAGTGCTTATAACATCACACTTTAACATAACAACTATATACATAATTTGTTTTTCGAATCATTTTTTTTTCAACATAACAATAACAACATACACATAATATCCCCCCACTTGAGATGAAAAATGGGAATTCGGGGGGTCTTCAATGATCTTCCGGAATGTTGTTGATGAAAGCATGATTTCTGAACCTTTCCACTCGAACCTTGAACTTAGGCAAATGATGACTTCCCAATCACAAATAAAGACTACAGGGTAGGCTAAGGTGTAAAGGTGTATCAAAACAAAATATTGGGTTAACAAAATGAAATGAATGGCTCAGAAGGGTGTATCTAGGGGTATCGTGCACTAAAGGTGAGTGCAACAAAAGGGTTTCACATAGGTGTCGAGAAGTCGAGGTGACTAATCGATAGACACACAATGTTAGGCTGTTTGGGTGATAATCC
Organism: Chrysanthemum seticuspe; assembly: GCA_019973895.1. Taxonomy (NCBI): domain Eukaryota; kingdom Viridiplantae; phylum Streptophyta; class Magnoliopsida; order Asterales; family Asteraceae; genus Chrysanthemum; species Chrysanthemum seticuspe. The sequence continues at coordinate 320,621,180 of BPTQ01000004.1, read as the reverse complement.
TATAATATTGCCTTCTAAAACTGAAAAGTCCAAATACATCGAGCTAACTCAACATACCTCGTCTATGGTCTCGAAATGATGCAAAGGCCAAGTTCTAAAGTTTACAAGCTACCGGCACACTCATAATTTGGTGGATTTGGGGTAAAATATTGGAAACAGATAAGGCTAATCTCACCATATAATATCAAGGGTTGTATGTGCTCGGCTAAGGTCTAATCTAGTGAGGTTACGAAAAACATGTCAAAATTTTAAAAATGGCATAATTTTTCAAAATAAACTAGAAAACGAGGGCAAAATAATGTTCAAGAGATAATTCTACTCCCGTCCACCCACTTGAATTGTACAAAGTCCCTTTTGTACTAAGCATTAAATAAAGGTGAAGAGAAAAGTAGAATTAGAGCGAGAACTTCCCTGAAATTTGCTCCATAAAGAAAGAAGGCTCACGAAAAGAGACGTGCCTTCGTATAAGCATCATGAACAAACTTCAATCCCTGAAATCACACTATCGACAAGCATAATTCCAAAAAAAAATGAAAGATGAGAAATGAAAAACAAACCTAACTCACTTTCGTAGGAGTCACGGTTGCATTTAGCGAATGCAACAAGCCTTTTAAACCACTTGGTGTCCCAAGTGGACGAGTGAAGTATCGTGAGGGTTTACAGGGAACACACCCACAAAGTTCATTTAAAATACTAATACAAGGTTATTGTGTTTTAAAATGAAAGAATTAAAGCAGAGGAAAGTTACGTCGTAACTCTTTTGAGGGAGTTAAGCCGTAACTGGCAAAACCTGGCATAAGCTGCAAAGCGAGTAGTTACGGCGTAACTACTGAGATGGTATTACGCCGTAATTGGTAATGCATCAAGAATTATGCTGCTAAAAGGTTGGTTACGGCGTAATCACTAAGATGAGTTACGCCGTAACTCTGGTCAGATCAGCAAACTGCAGCAACAATTACTTCCTTGTTTCCTGCAAAAATGGTTAGAAAACACAAAACCCAACAGAAATGCAAATAAAATAAAAGAAAGGGATAATTCGGGTTGTCTCCTGAAAGAGCACTTTTCTTTATTTACGAGTCTTTAAGTTAGACTCAGAGCCGCGGGGCTCTATGGTGGCCTTTGGATCTGGCCCACTTCCACCACTCGTTGGCACTCATTTATCCATTTGTCGAACCCTTTTTTCCTTGTAGAATTACAGATGCCATATGTTCCAAACTCATGTGAAAGCCATTCATCACATGATTTTCCTCGGTCATCATCTTCAGCAATAAGACTACTAGTGATACTAATGTTGGATCTTGCACCGTTTATTGTGTCAGTGAGATGATTGTACTTATACTGCTTAACCCGTCCCTGATGGATTTTTGAGTTCCCAAATCTTATTTTGTACCAATCCTCTAATGCTAATTCAATATCATGTCTCTTACCCTTGTGAGGGTATATCCATTCATTCACCTTTCTTTCACATTTTTGAGGATGAGTATACGGGGGCCATGCTGTTACTGATTCGTTATCCTTGGTTGACATCGAGTTGCTGAAATGTTTGTTTGGAGCTGGAGTTTCCTCAATGACTTGGACAATTTCTTCCTGTTTCTGCTTACAATTATCAATATTCTCTCTACTATCATCAGTAATAGGATTAGAGTGTAAAGCGGGATCTAGTGATTGAACATTAACAACATCAACATTATTTGAAATTTTAACCTTTGGTTTTAAATGCTCTATCATACTAAAAGTTATTCGTTCATTTTCAGTCCCCAAATAAATTTGTTTTTCAAAAACCTTAATTTGAGCCCTATAAGTGGCCAGAAAAGGTCTTCCAACAATTAAGTTGTAAGCCTCCCGCTTCCCCATGTCAATAACCACAAAATTAGTTGGGAAGAAGAATTTTCCAATTTTTAAAAGCACATTATTCACAATTCCCCTCGGCACATCTTTAGAGGAATCAACCATTTATATCATAGTAGTTGTTTCTTTTAGATTGGTAAGTTTTATTTTTTCAAATAAAGTGGTAGAGATAAGGTTTACCCCGACCCCTAAATCAGCTAATGCGGAAATATTAATGTTACCAATAGTGCATGGGAGAAGAAAACTTTCCTGGTTGTGCTGTTTCTCAGGAAGTTGGCTTAGCAAGACCTCGTCGTCTTCAAATTTATCATCCTCTCTTAGGTAGTTAATCCCAGAAAGATCATTAGTGATAGAGGATGTGCATTGCGCTTTCTTTGTTTTGTCTTGCGCAAATATGGCCTTGCAGGCAATGGCTTTAGCATTACTCGCTTCAAAGTTTTTAGCCAATTGCCCAATTTGTGTTTCAAGGTTTTTAATCGCAGCATCATGGTTACGTAGGTTCATATTGGTGTCCTCCTTTACTTTGACCATCCATTCCTTGAGTTTATCTCCCTTTTTTATAGATTCTTTGATGTGTCTGTGCATAATTTCTTCAAGGATAGGTTTAGGAGGATTGTTGTTGATTTTTGTGTAGAATCCAGGGGATTTTTCGCGATATATGGGCCCGTTATTATTGTAGTTGTTGAAAGGAGATTCTCTTCCATATTTAACTTCTCCGACCCTTTTAACTTCCTCGTTGGAGGAACATTCTTTAGTATGTGGAGTTCCATTTCGCTCTACTTGAATGGAATGCACATTTTCCCTGAGCTTCTTCATTTTTCTTCCGAGGCTTTCTAATTTTTTGTTTATTGCTGCAAGGCCTTCCATATCTCCATTCTTACTTCGGTTGCTTCCTCCATTGTGCCATTTGTGAGAGTGGTCTTCTATCTGTTGAATAGTTTCCAAAGCCAAAGTGGGTGTCATACCAGGAATCGGTCCTCTAGAATCAATCATTTGTCTTGAGGAGATGTTCAGACCTTTGTAGAAGACGTTCGCCTTTTGTTTGCTATTGAGGTCATGAGTAGGGCATTTGTATAATAGTTCGTTATACCTTTCCCAAGCTTGGTATAACGTTTCATCACCCTCTTGCTTGAAGTTATGGATTTCTTCTAATTGCTTGGCCGTCTTTGAAGGAGGACAGTATCTCTGAATGAAACACTTTTTTAAAATAGGCCAAGTGTTGACAGTCCCAGCAGGTAATCAATCAACCCATCTTTTCGCAGCTCCCGTAAGAGAAATAGGGAATACTCGTAACATGATAGCATCGTGTGAGACTCTGGGAATTTTGAATAGGCTGACAATGTACTCGACGTTGTCTATATGTTCATGGGCATCATCGGTGATGCTTCCAGAGAAGGGATTTGCACGTAATTCCCTCATGAATTAAGGTTTGATTTCAAATTGAGCATCTTCTGCGATAGTCGGCCTAAGAATCCCTGGTCCTTGTTCTTCCCTTGTTAATTCCAAATATTCCTCAAGAGTGAGGTCATCAATGTTAACAACTTCCATGGTACCTGAAAACTCAAAATATGATCGTGAGAAAAGTTCAAAATTAAATGAAAGACTTAATATTAATCCTAATATAACTCCCCGACAGCGGCGCCAAAAACTTGATGCAAATTTTACTGACCAGGTTTTAATATTTATAAAGTCTCATTATACCTATGGTCTACCCTAATGCACTAACGGGCAGTGTACCCGGTCGTGTGTAGTGTAGTAATCGGTAAAGCCGAGGTCGTCCCAAGAGCTATGTGTGTTGGATTATTACTAAGTCTAGGTGCCACAGATTAATAATGGTTTCGATAGGGATTTAATTAATTAAACTACTAATGCAGAATAAAGCAAATAAAAGCAGATAAATGAATGATGGAAATCAATAGAGGAGAGTGGTGCTAACCTAGTTAATCCTCCTAGCTAGTTATGTCTATGTCTACTTACTTCTAATTACTTCAGGTGGGGTCAAAGTCGAGAGGACAACATTTGATCAATTCGCCCTAACCTATCAGCAAAGATGCCACCACAGGAGAAGTCAGGTGTCCCTTCATAAGTCCTGTTGTTCCTGGTCCCCTAAGCCAAGCCATTAAGTACCGCTACATGCTACATTTATATAGTGAGTGCCCGGCCGTTAGGAACTTAGACACTCACCCCCTAATTCTTAAGTTCATCCAAACGATAGGTGATCAGTTGGTCAAATCGCACAAGTAGAAAGGGTCGTCAGTTGGTCATATCTTACCCTTCCCGTCTCAGTCCGCTCACCTAGGGTCAGTTGGTCATATCTCCTAGGAAATTGGCCTCTATCGCTATTTAAAACTACCGAACCAAGGGTGGCTACCAATAAACTATGCATGCATACACTTAGAAATAATTATACGGAAGTAATATAAATGCAAAAAAACAATTAAGGAATCATAACTAGGCCAGCACCAAGAGGTGCTTAGCCGCTCATATTAATCATACAAACTAATTCAATATTCAAAGGTACGAAATACATGAATTGAAAGTAAAAGAAATATAAAACGCTAATGCTTATCGTAAAGGAGTGATTTCTCCCTTGGAGACAGCTCCGTATGTTCCTCTAGACCTGCCTTGAGCTTTTTCCCACGTTCTCTGAGTGTTATGTGTGGAATGGGATGATTAGAAATGCTGGAATTCGTGGGGTATTTATAGGCCAGATTTGGGTTACGGCGTAACTAATATAAGAGTTACGCCATAACCTTCTATTTCATCTTATTTTGCACTAGATCTGCTGGTTACGGGTGTAACCTAATGAGTGGTTATGTCGTAGTCTTCAATAAACTTGGTTATGTCGTAGTTGATTTTCCACTTGATTTTTCCACTTCCCAATTGATTTTTCCAACTAGTTTTCTCTGGTCTAATCCTTTTTTATTTAGATAACTTTTTGTGATCATTTAGTGAGTTTTAGTTTGTTTAGGAGTGATCCAATCATCCATTCTAGAGATCACCTTCATTCCTCTACTAGTCCAAGAGAAGAACACATCGTATCAAGATGATATAAAGTTTTGTAGTGTAGTGTAGTGTGTCCATAACACGTGTTACGAACTTGTTATATCTAGATATACATCATGTTGTCCATCATCTTGTTGAGTCAGATTGGGTAGATCATTTCGATCTTGTTGAAATCAAGAAGGTCTCATGAAGCTTGTGTTGTTAGTGTGTAGATCGGGTAGATCGTGTAGATCGTGAAGATCGTGTTGATCGTATAGATCGGGTAGATCGTTTATAGATCATAAGGATCTTGTAGCTTGTGTGATTTGCAAGGATCGGGTAGATCGTGTGTGATATTGCTACTAGCTAGATTAGTACTCGATATTTTGCTTAGTGTCAGAAAATAATGTAAGCGATGTTGTATGATTTTCTCCACCGAGAAGGGAGCTTGTTGATTAGTGAAGTAACTCTCAAGTTGGGTACTCGAGGAGTGGAGTAGGGCGAAGAGGAGCTTCATGACCGAACCACTATAAATCATTGTGTCCGGTTTGCGGTTTCTTTACTTATCTCTTCACATTTATTTTTGCATTTACCGTTTTACATTTATATTTTGCATTGCCTTTATATTTGTGTGGCTTGTGCTTATATTGTGTTAGTTGTGTTTGTGTCATGGCATTTTATATGTCTTAGTTTGTGCTATTGTGATATGTCTTAATTGTTGCTTTATATTTTCTAGCTCTTGTAAAAATAGTAAGATTATTGTTACAATTTTCATATTACATCAAACTTGATTGGTCATTTGATACAAATGTTTTAAGTTTTAAATGGAAACATATTCACCCCCCCCCCCCTCTACGGTTTCCACAAGGTGTGCTTAGAATAAGTAAGTCATAAGATAGCAAAGATAAGAACGTATATATATAAATATATATATATATATATATATATATATATATATATATATATATATATATATAATGTACAGTAGCAAAAACATGAATGCATAAAACATGTAATGCACACACACACGAGACTTGTAACATAAGAGTTCACATGGCAAACGACATATCAAAAGACAAATCAACCTATCCTGTTAAAAATCCCATCCATACAAGACTTGTAACACAAGAGTTCACAAACAATTCCATAATAGATAGCAAGTCCAATGATAGTACGCAAAAAGTATAGTCTAAACCCGTAAACGTTAAGACAAGATAGTAAGTTATCGGGTGAACATAAAAGTTGTGCAAATGTGAAATGACTTAAGTTTATATGTGTGAGTTACTTTTAGTAACTTAAATGATATGATAATATCATGATGTTTAAACGACGTTTAAATAAGATCTTATTTTGAAGGTACATTCGTAAACATGGGTTTCTAAGAAAATGACAATGTAAGCACAAACTGACCTGACTAGCACAAATTAAACTTAACATATAAGTTTAGGCAATGACATAATAAAAAATCTAACAGTAGCTAACATGAGTTTGACGGTTGTGACGTTTAGTGTTTTTGTTCGTGAGGATGTAACCAACATATCATCGTCAAGTCTCAAATGATTGTGAGGTCTATGTGTTACTCTTCAAGAGCGTTTTGTCCTGGGCCTATAAACATCTCAAGTGTTATGGAACTTTCATTATTTTCCTTGCAAACCTCTTAGGAACTACTGAATTTATATTGTCAGTATGTCTGTTCCTAGTAATCTTCGTGCCTCAGATACATGAGTTTTAAGTGGAACTCCTCAGGTGTCATACCCCCAAAATCGGGTTGCAGTGGAAAGGTATCTGGGGCGTGACTTCAAAACACAAAGTTACTGTTACATCGAATGACCAACATGAGTCATTTTGAAATACACGTTCGCTAAGGTTTAAGCCGGGTTTTGAATAATTACAAATTCCAGATCTGCAATAATAAGTAAATACGCTTTTGAAAATGTTATCGAACGATGAATATCTGCATAAGTCTTCAAAAGAGGTGACTCGAATGCTCATGCTCCGTGATATGCCAAACAACTATCGTAAACCTAAGACATACATGTTAAAGGGTCAACAATAATGATGGTAAGTTCATAGGTTTAAGTGTATAAAAGCAGTGTGGACCACAAGATGTCTACAAGAATTGAATTTCAAATATGTTAATGAAAATTATTACTATTTCACTAAGCTCATGACACCGAAGCCTTTTCATGTATTCACCCTAAACAGGTGCTTTGCCAAACACCTGTACGACATCAAATGAAATGCGCCCGTTTGACCAGTTGGAGTGACCAACCCGGATGGGGGAGTTTACCCCTAATAGATCTATTCACAACATTAGAGCTTACAAAATAATTAACGGTTCATGATTGCGGGGAATTTAATGGCAAATGTGGTAAGTTAGGCAATTCATAAATGTTTTATGTACTTATGTCTGTATATAAAAACAAGCAATGTATTATAACCTCAAGTATTTGAAAAAGGGAAAATGATAAAAAAAAATGCATCGAACTTGACACTTGTTGTCATTGTGTGTAGTCAACTATTTTTTTTTCATTGTAACACAAACATTTTGAATTTTTGTCATTGTATGTAGCCAGTTAGGTGAATTTGTGTTATTGTATGTACCCAGTCAGGCTTAGCGTTACATCGTTAGTCCTTATTTACTAACGGTCGTTAGTAAATAACTTAAAATTTCGTTCTCTTACGTTTTTATTCGTTTTCATCCGTTATTATACGTTTTCGTCCGTTTTTATACTTTTTCGTCCGTTTTATACATTTTGGTCCAATGCTTTCATCCGTTTTTTACATTTTCGTTTGTTTACTTACGTTTTCGTACGTTTTCTTACGTTTTAGTCCGTTATTATACGTTTTCGTTTGTTTTTATACTTTTTCGTCCGTTTTATACATTTTGGTCCAATGCTTTCATCCGTTTTTTACATTTTCGTTTGTTTACTTACGTTTTCTTATGTTTTAGTCCGTTGTTATACGTTTTCGTCCGTTTTCTTACGTTTTCATCCGTTTTTATGCGTTTTGTCCGTTTTCGTCTATGCATTTTGTCCGTTTTTTTACGTTTTCATTCGTATTTATACTTTTTTCATCCGTTTTCTTACGTTTTCAACTGTTTTTATACATTTTCGTCTGTTTTTTTAAAGTTTTCGTCTGTTTTCTAACATTTTCATATTTTTTGTACGCTTTCGTTGGTTTTCTTACTTTTTCGTTCATTTTCTTACTTTTTCGGACGAAAATGTATAAAACTTAAGAATACGGACAAAAACGTATAAAAATGGATGAAGGTGTAAGAAAACAGATGAAAACTGTTAGGAATTATATTTGAGTTGATTATGACAAAATATGAAATATGAAGGAATTCTGAAGACAAACAAAGACAAGGGACTTACTTGTTAAACAAGACTTTATTATTTAGTCCCTAGTAGTTAATTGTAACCCTAGACTCTCTAGTATATAAAGAGAGGCAGGGAATTAGATTTAATGTGTGTCAAGATGTGAACACCATTAGCAAAGGTGTGTGTGTGTACAGGCGTTTAGGGGACGCCTAGGGTGATGGTTAGTTTGTTAGTTCCTAGGCGTATGATCATGTAAACGCCTAGGTTATTAGTTTAGTTAGTAGACGTGTTCCTATAAACGTCTAAGATTAGTTAGTGTTAGTGAATGAGAACCTTTAGCAATAACATTGATGTTCTTTATTATTCCGCTGCGTATGTATATGTTATTGTTATCCCTAGCTGAGCTTATAAACGATCTTAACAATTGGTATCAGAGCGGGGAGCTCTTGATATAGGGATCTACCAGGTTTTTTCGAAGAGAAAAGAAGAAAAAAATTCGAATCTGGAATTTTCGTAAGGTTTCTGCAAGGCTGTTTTCAAACAGCGATAACTTTTTCGTTAACCGTTGGATCGGGACGAAATTTTTGGTGGACATTCTCTATATGACAATCTAACTTTTCACCGGAGGGATTGTCGATCTGAGCTTCCAGTAAAAAGATATAAGGCGTCGAATATGGCTGCTGAAGGAGGTATACAATTCGAATTTTTAGGGTTTTGAGCTACTATACTTCCTGAATACGTTTTTCTGTCAAGTTAATTTAATATGAAAGTTAGTTTTACAATATATGAGGTGCATCAAGGTTGAAGTTGTTTTTCAAGTTTTAGGGTTTTGGTTCTATTCGTGGGATACCACTGTTAAAGGTTTTGTTTTGCATGCTACTCTTGGTATCTACTGTTGCAAGATCGTTTACTTACTGTGTGGACTTTTAGTACTTATTGCTACATGGGTAAGATAGGGATTATAGAAAACCCTAGGATATGCAACAAGATTCAAAAGGTTTTCTACAGCAGATCTTAGCAGATTTGATTATAGATGTTAAAGGTTCAAGGTTTCACTGCTGATACATTGGTTTGTCTGCTACTCGAACAAAGGCATGTTATCTGCTGCTCGCAACTAGAAGGAGTTAGGTTATAGATTTTTACTACTACAGAACTTTGCAAGGGTTTTACTGCTGTTTATACTCGAAGGTACTGCTGCGTGTCGAAGGTACTGCTGCTGCGCAATGGAAAGTACTGCTTGGCCGAAAGTACTGGTTGGAAGAAAGTACCGGTTGGACGAAAGTAATGCTCGACAAAGTTAAGAGTGTGGGTAAAGTTAGTTCGTTTGCATGGTACCGACACACTATATATTTTTTGGAGTCATGCATAAGAAGACCAAGAGCCATGGTGTACAATCTGTTATGGTGCGTGATTGGTTAAATTTTTAAATGGGGCACATGGGTTACATTCTTTTGGTCGACTCCCTTATTTCGCTATAAATTGGTAGCACACATATGGATAATTAAATTGTTTGTAAGATTGCTATCATGGTTTGTACTGGTTTGTTTTTCGAAGAAATAATAGTGGGATTGGTTAATTGGTTGGTACAAGCGCATGTGATCAGACGAGGGATGCTAGTGGGTCACACGATAGGTAATGCATTCTTGTGTCATGGTTGGTAGTAACAATTGATTTTACCTTAGTATATAATTGCACGAGTAGATATTAATAGTGCATGAGGAGCTATTATATGTCATGTACTGGATTGGATATACATGCATGGTTCTACGCATGGGATATTAGTTTGATAAGGTTACTAATTGACATGATTTACAAGAAGTAAGGGGAAGTTGTACAAGCTTGGTATGGAGTTTATTTTACACACACACGAGATTGATTTAGTTCTCGGATTTGGTTGTTATACACACACGAAAGTTTGGTTGATTTCAAGGTTCAAGATCTCATATATTGTTATACTTATTTGGACTTTGACGATGATTGGAAAGATGGATTAGTCGTGTGATATTGGTTCGTGGTTTTGAAGATCAAAGTTGCTTCTATTTAGCTTCTCCTCGTAGATTATGACAAAAAGGGGAAGAAAGGCGACAAAGACGGTTTTGCAACTTGAAGATTATTAGTGATTGCATGTTTAAGGGTTTTGCAAATTGAAGTTTATTAGTGATTGCATGTTTAAGGGGAAGTTCTTATCTTTCATGACATCTTAACTTCAGGGGAAGTTCGTGCTTATTTGGTTTTGTCATTATCAACTAGGGGAAGATTGTTAGGAATTATATTTGAGTTGATTATGACAAAATATGAAAGATGAAGGAATTATGAAGACAAACAAAGACAAAGTACTTACTTGTTAAAGAAGACTTTATTATTTAGTCCCTAGTAGTTAATTGTAACCCTAGACTCTCTAGTATATAAAGAGAGGCAGGGAATTAGATTTATTGTTGGGATATGAAAGTGCTGAAGATATGAAAGTACTGAAGATATGAAAGTACTGTAAACTGCAAAGTACTGGAAGATGTCAAAGAGTCAAAGTACTGCTAAAGACAAAGTCAAAGTACTGCACTATGAAGTCAAAGTACTGCAAGAATAAAGAACTATTATATTCGTTTATGGAAAGTATTGTATTCTATGTTTAGATTACTTGTCGTACAAGAATACAAATTGTAAACCGATTAGGATATCCTTGAGCCTATAAAAGGACTCCTAGATTGGCATTAGAGATACGATTTAGAGTACGAGTCTATGAGTTTTAGAGTTTACGAATTCACAAGTTGTTTAGTATATTAGAGAGAAGTTCGATAATCTTAGAGTTGTTTAGAGTATCTGTATAATAAGCAGATCTAGAGTTTATAATAAAAGTTATTCTTCTTAGCTTTATTAAGTAAATTCCGCGTACTTGATAAAGATTGCTCAGTGTTTCTTTGTTAATAACTTAGGATTTATCCGAGGTTATTAAACCTTAACAAGCTAGTTAAAGTTAGTTTAATTAAAAGTATATCGATCAAACAAGTGGTATCAGAGCTTGTGTGGAAACTCTGACTAGGAAGAAACCCTACTTCAACAAATATTCAAGATGTCGATTGAAGCTGCATCAACTCCTATCACAGAGGTATGTTCTAAGTGTCATGATTTTTATCAAAAAGTACTTAATGCTTATGTTTACGAAAGAGATAACTGTGTTAAGGCTAGGTCTGAGGTAGCAGGTTATCAAATTACTTTAGAGTCTTTGGAAGCTAAAATCATAACACATGAAAATAATGAAATGGCTTGGGCTGAAAAGTATGAACAACAATATTACCAGTTAAAACTTAGTGAATGGAAACTAAACTGTAAAATTGTTGAAATTGAGAAATTAACTAAGGAGAGAGATGATTTGTTAGCTAAGTTTGATGCCTGGAAAGAATCTGGTCTGTCCCATGTTACTTATGTTGAAAAACAAAGAAGGGCTTACATTAGAACAGGCTTAGGTTTTGGTATGAACTCTGATAACATAGAAGAAAAACAACCTAGTGATCAGGATGTAGGTGATTTTGAGGATATAACCACTAGTGATGATGAACTCATTAACTATGTAGATACATCTAGTAATGAGGGCTCAACAAGTGAACCACCTCCTGAGTATAAGAAAGATAATGGTTATCATGCTGTTCCTCATCCCATTAGTCATCAACCCTCTAGGCCTGATGTTTCTCGCTTTGGAGTAGATAGTCTAGAGTTTAGGAAGAAGCTTGTAGCTAAATCTAGGTCTGAAAAACCCAAAGAAGCTGTTGAAAATAATGTTCAAAATCCAGCGGTACCTTTAAAACAAAGTACTGCTCAACAAGCAGTACCTTCTGCAAAATCTTTTCAAAACAGTACTGCTAAACCTTTTGGGGATAACTTTGGTCAAAACAGGTTTTATCATTCACCAAGAAGGCAGAATAATTTTGGGCATAGACATAAAAGAAATCACTTTGGACATATGGGTCAAAAACTATGTTTTGTGTGTTATAGTCCTAATCACTTAATCAAAGATTGTGATCGACACTCAGAATATCTTAGCAAATTTCCAAAGAACAGATTTGTCAACCACACACCTAGAGAGCACAAACCAGCTTGGAATAATTCAAATAGGGTTAATCACAGAAACTTCACACCAGATCATAGACACCCACATCAGAGAAGACCTTTTTCAAAACCTTCAGTATCTCACAGTACTTTTCAAAGTACTGCTCAGCCAAAACAAGGTACTGAACACACTATTTGGAATAGGAATCCTAGGAGATCTCACTATCAACCTAGAAGGTATTACAATACACATAGGGGATCTAGATCACAGGAACCACGTGTTAAACCAGAATGGGTTAAAAGGGAAGGTACTGCTGAGGGACACACAGTACTTTCAACAAAAAGTGAATCTGATGTTTTTGTGATACAAGAAAAAGCTGATAATCTTGTGAAAGAGAATTATGTTGAAAAACCAGAAAGTTTTGAAAATCCACATGTTAAAGATCATAAGATAATTTTGGATCATCATTTGAAAGATAGTGGGAATTACATACTCAAAGAATTTGAGTTTGTAACTCCACAAGGGGAACACAAGTCAGTAATGGCTTGGGTTCCTAAAAATCACTAACTCTTTTCTTTGTGTACAGGGCAACCCAGAAGAGGAGCTTAAAGATCATCTAATTGTGGATAGTGGTTGCTCTGGAAGTATGACAGGAGACAAAGAGATTCTGTCTGATTTTAGAAATATTAGTGGAGGAAGATTTGCATTTGGGAATGATCCCAATGGAGGAAAGATTACTGGCAAAGGAACTATCAAAGCAGGGCTTATTGACTTTGAGAATGTTAGATATGTGAAGGAGCTTACTACACCTATTAAATCTATCAATTCATTAGGCAAAGATGAAGATGGACAGCCTGTTGAAGTCAAGTTATACAGATCAATGATTGGCTCTCTTATGTATCTTACTGCATCAAGGCCTGATATCATGTTTGCAGTTTGTTTATGTGCAAGATATCAAGTCTCACCAAAGATTTCCCACATGAATGCAGTAAAGAGAATCTTCTGTTATTTAAAACAACAACCTAAGTTGGGGTTGTGGTATCCGAAAGAGTCACCTTTTCACTTAGAGGCTTTTTCAGATAGTGATTATGCAGGTGATAATTATGATAGAAGATCAACAACTGGTGGATGCCAATATCTTGGTAGAAGGTTAGTCTCCTGGCAATGTAAGAAGTAGACAATTGCAGCAACATCATCTACTGAAGCTGAATATGTAGCTGCTGCAAGTTGTTGTGGACAAGTTTTGTGGATGCAGAATCAACTCTTGGACTATGAGTTCAATTTCAAAAATACTCCTATCAATATTGATAATGAGAGTACTATTTGCATTGTGAAGAATCCTGTTTATCATTCCAAGACCAAGCACATTCAGATTAGGCATCACTTTATCAGAGATTGTTATGAGCACAGGCTCATTAATGTTGTTAAGGTTCACACAGATGACAATGTAGCTGATTTACTCACCAAAGGCTTTGATGTTTCAAGATTCAATCACTTGGTGGTGAGTATTGGCATGATTAACTACTAAGCTACATTTGAGGGGAGGACTATAAGGTGTTAGTATAGTCTTGTGTATTGCTTGAGGGGAGGATATTTGTGACTACTTAGTTTTCTACGGAAGAATTTGGCAAAGTACTGTTTTTCCTGAAAGTACTGCTTGGAAAGTACTGCTTTGGGAAAGTACTGCATACGTGGAAAATACTGTTTGTCGTTTTAAAGTACTATTCCAACGGTTATATTGAGGGGTAATTAATGCCAACGGTTATTTTATTTTGGGCAGTGATTTTTCAAATCTCACCTATAAATAAATACTTTCCGATTTTCCCTCTTATATTCATACATTAGCATCGCTTCCATATTACTCTCATTCTTAATCGATTTCAATTCTTATTGTGCTTCCATAATCACCAATGGCGAATTGACCTACTGTTTCAAAGCACAATATGGTAGCTAATTTAGACAAAACTGAAGATAATGAGGCGTTTCATGATATTATTGATTATCTAACTGGGTCGCCCATCAGTTATGCTCTTTTAGTGGAGTCGGATATTATTGAGCCATGGATTCAAGAATTTTGGGCTACTGCCAGAGAAAACATAGAGAATGAAGAATTTTATATTAGGGCTACAGTTGTTGGAAGAACTGTGAAGATTACTGAAGCATCTATTAGAGAAAATTTGGTGTTTAATGATAATGATGGTGCTATTCGTTTTGCCAAAGAATTGATTTGGGAAACTTTTGGGCATATTGGTTATGAAGGTTCTTTAACAGAACAAACATTCAGAAAGCAGTTGTTTTGTCCTCAATGGAAGTTTTTAATACATGTGTTGTTACATTGTATTAGTGCTAAAAGTACTTCTTGGGAGCAATTTGTGTCTAATATTGCATCTGCTATGGTGGGATTAGCTACAGATCGTGTTTTTAATTTTTCAAGGCTAATTCTTGATGGCATGCTTTCTCATATCAATCATGGATCAAAATGGTTAATGTATCCCAGATTTGTACAAGTTTTTCTGAACAAACAACTTGCTGATGTTCCTAAGCCTACAGACTTATTGCCTATTATTGTTCAACAATCAAAGATTTTTACTTTTATGGCTCGAAGAAGTGATCTATTTAGAGGTCCAGATACACCATTAACTACTTCCATGATGGAGGTTGTTCAGGCTGTTAGAGTTGATGTTGAAGATGATGCAGCAAGTGAAAGTAATGCATCAGAAGGTACTGCATCTGCAAGTACTGCTTCTCTAGAAGGTACTGCATCTCCACAGGGTACTGTTTCCCCAAGCCCTGAGGTTCAAGAAAAAGTTGTGAGATCACCTTCTACATCTCTACAACGATCTGTTCCTGTTTCTCAAACAGAGGAACATTCACATATTCAAGGTGAAGATCCATATACTATACCTCATGAAGGTTCATCTTTGGATAATTATGCTTTGACAAGGGATATTGTTAAGTTGCAAAAGACTACTAAGGTTCAAGCTAAGCAGATAAAGAAATTGAAGATAAAATTTAGAAGGCTAAAGACTTTTGTCTGGCCTTTGATCAAAGAATTTCGTATCTGGGTCAAATCAAAGAAGAAAGCACAAAGGCATTCTCAGACAAGTAAACACAAAAAGGTTCATAAACCATCTTCTGTCAACTTGGGGAGGAATTTAGAAGAACAGAAATTGAAAGAAGATATGGTTAAAGAGAATGAACCTGAAAGTTCTAAAAAGTCTGAAGAAAAGATCATTCAAGATACTGATGATCAAGTTCAAGTTCAAAGTATTGCTGATAATCAAGGTACTGAACAACAAAGTACTGGTTTTCATGATACTTTCAGACAAGAAGTAATAACTCCAAGAGTGTTAGATTTTGATGAGGAAGCTGGTCCTTCAACAACTGTACATGAAGAAGTTGTTGGTCCCTCAACTGTTTTCCAAGAGGAGGAAGCTATTCTCAAACCCATTCATTCTGCAAGTGATGATGAGTTCATTGCTACAATTTTAGGAGATTTATCACAACCAGGAGGAGGAGTTACTATTCGAGATGTACAAGAAGAAGAACAACAAAGAACTTCTCAACCTGCAATTGATCCTAAGGATAAAGGAAAGGGTGTTCTGGTTGAAACAAAGAAGAAAAAGTTAACTTTAGCATAACTTAGAGCAATTGAAGTTGCTAGGAATGAAGCTGTAGCTAGAAAAGTTCAAGAAGAGTTAAATGCTAAAGATAGAGAAGATCGGGAAGCTCAAGAAGCTCAGAATAGAGAAGCAGCTCAAAAGGTACAAGATGAATTAGATGCTGAAGCTGCTGAACCATTACAGTCACCTGTTCCTGTTAGATTTATGCCAAGAAGATTTAATAAAGCTAAAGACAGAAATGCTATGATGGCTTATCTGAAAAGTCAAGGGTATAAAGGATTGCAGAAGTTTAATTATTTTGAGATGAAAAGATTATATGATGCTGCTAGGGAGGATTATAAGAAGAATGTTGCAGACATCAAAGATTTTAGAGAAGAAGCTACTTTGACTGAAGCTGAAAGAAAGAAGAATTTGAAAAGAAAAAGGAAAACTGATGTTACAGATGTTCAGTTCTCAAAGAAAGAAAAAGTTGAATTAAGATCTGAGACTAGTGATGAATTAAAGAATTATCTCAGAATGGTAGATATTGATTATACAAAAGAAGATGATGACATGAAGATGAACAGATCAAAGATTAGTGCTTTTGAAGTTGTGAAATCCAAAGATGGAGATTATATGATTTTTCATAAAGAAGATGAAAGCTTCAAAGTTTGCAAAAGGCTATGGGACTTACTGCACATTATAGATAGAGTAGACCTATTCTATTTATATCATGTGGTGAAAGCTTATTTTGAGAATAATCCATTAGAAGGGATTGGTTTAGTTTTACATGGTGATCTTATTACTATATGGGAAACTAAAGAAGAGAGCATTGATGATATTTGGAAGAATCAAGAAAGCTGGGAAATTGTTTGTTGTAGATTCTTTGAAGAGTCTGGAGTTCATGTTTTAGAGTTGGAAAATGGAACAATGATACACATGTTTGCAGAAAGAAGATATCCTCTCACAGTTGAGTTCATGAGAAGAATGCTAGAGCATGGAATGGAAGTAGAAGAGGATAATGAAACTGCTTGCATGGTTATCAACTTATTTATCAACTGGACTACTATTGCTGAGGATGATCAATAACTGGTATGAATTTTATTTGAATAAATACTTTTTGATATATCAGTACTTTTATTCAAAGTACTGCTTATCATACAGTACTTTCATCAAAGTACTGTTTGCAGAAATAAACCAGTTAAATGAATTTTAGAAGAAACCTTTTGCTAAGTAATAATATTTTGAAATAAAGGTTGAATAAATGGTTTTTGTGATGATAACATCAATAGGTTATCAATCCACCATGGTTACAAAAGGATTGACTAATCCATGAGCAAACGGCTCTGGTAAAGATATATCAAATCCATTTTTAGTTGACAACTTGCTAATAAGTTGGATGGTAATCAACTCACCATATCAGTAATGTGAAGAGTTGGCTAGCCCACAAGAAAATGGCTTGTGGTAAAGGCTGTGGAAAAACCATTATTGGTAATTAGTTCACCATTAGATAGAAGAAAGTACTGAAGATATGAAAGTACTGTAAACTGCAAAGTACTGGAAGAAGTCAAAGAGTCAAAGTACTGCTAAAGACAAAGTCAAAGTACTGCACTATGAAGTCAAAGTACTGCAAGAACAAAGAACTGTTATATTCGTTTATGGAAAGTATTGTATTCTATGTTTAGATTACTTGTCGTACAAGAATACAAATTGTAAACCGATTAGGATATCCTTGAGCCTATAAAAGGACTCCTAGATTGGCATTAGAGATACGATTTAGAGTACGAGTCTATGAGTTTTAGAGTTTACGAATTCACAAGTTGTTTAGTATATTAGAGAGAAGTTCGATAATCTTAGAGTTGTTTAGAGTATCTGTATAATAAGCAGATTTAGAGTTTATAATAAAAGTTTTTCTTCTTAGCTTTATTAAGTAAATTCCGCGTACTTGATAAAGATTGCTCAGTGTTTCTTTGTTAATAACTTAGGATTTATCCGAGGTTATTAAACCTTAACAAGCTAGTTAAAGTTAGTTTGATTAAAAGTATATCGATCCAACAAAAACTTAAAAAAAAAGACGAAAACGTATAAAACAGATAAAAATAGACGAAAACATAAAAAAAACAGACGAAAACGTTAGAAAATCGACGAAGACATTTAAAAACTGACGAAAACGTATAAAAACCGACGAAAAAGTATAAAACGGATGAAAAACGATTGAAAACGTATAAAAACAGATGAAAACGGACGAAAACGGATGAAAACTTATAAAAACGGACTAAAACGTATAAAAGCGAAAACGTATAAAAGCGGACGAAAACGTAAGAAAACGGACGAGAATGTAAGAAAACAGACGAAAACGTAAAAAAGGGAAAAAGCAACGGACGAAAAAGTATAAAAAACGGACAAAAACGTATGATAACGGATGAAAATGAATAAAAACGTAAGAGAACGAAAGTTTAAGTTATTTACTAAGGACCGTTAATATAAAAGGACTAACGATGTAAAGCTAAACCTGACTGGGTACATACAATAACACAAATTCACCTAACTGGCTACATACAATGACAAAAATTCAAAAGGTTTGTGTTACAATGAAAAAAAAATAGTTGGCTACACACAATGACAACAAGTGTCAAGTTCGATGCATTTTTTTGTCATTTTCCCTTTGAAAAACAAGTATAAACAAGTTAAAGTGAGACTATGAAACTCACCTCAAGTATTCAAAGTACACTTGAAAGTGTAACTAATAAAGTCAACCGGGAATCCCAACACGACCTAGAAATATAAGTCGTTATAGGAAATAGGCAACACATACTACATGCGTATGAATTTTATGAAGTTTAACACCTTTATATACTTGTAGTGAGGTTTTAACATGTTGCGTAAGTCGGTTGTTTAAGAAATATATTTCAAAACGCGTTTTAGTTACTTAGAAATCCTAAAAATTTCAAGTCACGTAAGTCATGTTTAACCTGTCTTGGAAAGCGTGTTTAGAACTCATTTTAATTCTGTTTTTCCTTGTTAAACTCTCTAACCTATATAAACGTGTCCATTTTCATTATTTCAAGGTTTTGGTTCAAGAAAATAAGGATTAAGTGTCGGTTATCATTAAAACAAAATTTGGGACAAAAAGTTCTTATTTTCAGAAAACTTTCCTCTAAATCGGGTCATTGCTCGCTTATTTTCTATAGACGAAAATTGTTTAAAAGGGCCTAGATTCATCATCTTCGAGTCTATTTTCCAAAAATGACAGCCTATCGGCTTGGTTCTTCACCAATTTTCATATAAAGTAAAAAACGCAACAAGGTATCAAAACTATTTTAAATTCAGAAAACTACGCCTATGATGGCGGGGCTTTTTCTCCTTCGTTATCTATCTTTACAATGTGAATTTACTGTCCCTAGATAGGTATGTGATTGCTTTACAAATATATAAACTAGTGTAAAAGCCAAAAATGCTCTTAGGTTAGGTATTTTTAAACAATTAAACAGATTAAAAATTTCTTTGTCGGTTTTGAGTAACTTTCTTGTACGATTTAAAAAAAATATCCAACTAACTCTAATGACAACCAAATGTTTTAGGGATAAAGCTAAGACATGTATTATAGGTCCAAAAAAATTGGAAATGTATATCAAAGTGTCTAGATATGATTCCACGTTCAATTTAGGGGCTCGTTCAATCAGGACAAAAAGCTGAGAAAAATAAGTAACTTATTCTTAAGGTTTTGCAACATTACAAGTTTAATAAAGTGCTAAACTAAACACGTCTTGTATAAATAAGTACTTATAAGTATGAAAAAGAATATATGGGGCGTACAAAAAAGGTGCTGCTACATTGGTGGATGTCCTCAACAATAACCTAAGAAAGAACACACTAGTAAACCCTTAACAAAAATAAGCAATTAATAAGCTAAAAACCAATTCTTTTCCTATCCTTATTTATGTGTTTCTGCTGATTATGTGAGGGAGAGGACAAGGGAGAGTTTTGTAGTTAGTTTGCTTTGGTGTTGTGATGAAATGATAAGTGAAATGAAAGAAAAAGAAGCAGTGACATTTGTAAAAGAAGAAGTGTAAGACTTTATGAAAAATCTAGGAAACTAGAAAGCAAGAATAATAAAGAAGGGAATGGGAATGGGATGAGGGGCATGGGTTTTGTGTAAGAGGTGTTACTTTAAAGGTGATGAGAAATTGGGTAAGTATTGCATGCGCATAAGTCTTAAAACGCGTAATAAGAGTATTTTACGTGAAACTTGAAAAATAAAAAAGTGTAAACTTATTAAATATGATAAGAATAGTCCTATGACATATACTTTATGTAAACTTGACTTTGTAGAATTTTCAATTTACATTAAATTCCGTTTTCTTGTTTACGCGATTTAAGTTAAAATGCTAAAAGCGTAAGTTAAAATGCGTAAAATGCAAGTTCTTTGAAAACAATAAATTTGAATAAAAATGATTATTTGAATGATTCTAAGTAGACTAAACAGTAGTCTAGTGTGATATAAAACGTTTAAATGTGGTTTTCGTTAAGCACCGGACAACCTAACGGTTATTCATAAAGTTTGAAATTTACGCGATTAAAGTAAAACATTAATGTTTATGGGTAAAAGTTAACGTTAAATTTCCGGTTGTTACATTACATGTAACACCCCACCTTATAGACCACAATATTGTCCACTTTGTACCTTGGCTCACGGCTTTGCTCAAGTGAAGACTAACCGACACGAGCACCCTTAACCATATGGGCGATTAACTGTTATACCACAAAACGCGTTGTTGGTATATAAGGCAAATGTTAACATATGTCCCAACATCACTCCAAGTCACGACCAATATGGGATTTGCCTAGAGGGTTACATCAGGAGTGTTTGTTCACGATCTATAAATCACGTAGACGTTATAGATTTTCGAGGTTAAATTTAATTCCTAAGGGTTTATGACAACTTTGGAGCTCATTAAGTCTTTGCCATAGCTAGCACATTTAGTAATTAAGTAAACGTAACGAACTACTGCTCAGGTTAACGACATGTTCTCCTTATAGGTACATGAACCAATATGCGAAATTGTAGTCATGTTGACTGCTCATGTATCTCTATGATGCCTAAGACTGGCGTATATACGAATTTTTTGATATTTCTACTCTTTTGACTATCCTTCATCTGTTTAGGTACGTGTTACGTGCAGTAATACGAATTAAATGTAGGACCGGGAAAAACAATATCAAGAATATTTTGTTTCTAACATACATCTGAGTTTCAGTTCCTCCCTGTTATAAGTGATATGGATGGGTACAAGTTTAAATCATTTAACAACTAAGATATTCGCATGGAAATTTATGTAACAAACAAGATATGTTAATCAGCACTTGTATTACAGGAGTACTATAAGATATCTATTACTATCTTATATAGTAAATTCATAAATTATATATTTATGAGGTTTGAATTGTATAATAACACGTTGACCCCCTATAATGATATCATGATAAATAGAGAATAGAAATGGGAAAATGATAAAAAAATACATCGAACTTAACTCTTGTTGTCATTGTGTGTAGTCAACTATTTTTTTTTTCATTGTAACACAAACCTTTTGAATTTTTGTCATTGTATGTAGCCAGTTAGGTGAATTTGTGTTATTGTATGTACCCAGTCAGGCTTAGCGTTACATCGTTAGTCCTTATTTACTAACGGTCGTTAGTAAATAACTTAAAATTTCGTTCTCTTACGTTTTTATTCGTTTTCATCCGTTATTATACGTTTTCGTCCGTTTTTATACTTTTTCGTCCCTTTTACATTTTGGTCCAATGCTTTCATCCGTTTTTTACATTTTCGTTTGTTTACTTACGTTTTCGTACGTTTTCTTACGTTTTGGTCCGTTATTATACGTTTTCGTCCGTTTTTATACTTTTTCGTCCGTTTTATACATTTTGGTCCAATGCTTTCATCCGTTTTTTACATTTTCGTTTGTTTACTTACGTTTTCTTACGTTTTAGTCCGTTATTATACGTTTTCGTCCGTTTTTATACGTTTTCGTCTGTTTTCTTACGTTTTCATCCGTTTTTATGCGTTTTGTCCCTTTTTTTATACGTTTTCGTCTATGCGTTTTGTCCGTTTTTTTACGTTTTCTTTTGTATTTTACGTTTTTCATCCGTTTTCTTACGTTTTCAACTGTTTTTATACATTTTCGTCTGTTTTTTTAAAGTTTTCGTCTGTTTTCTAACATTTTCATCTTTTTTTATACGCTTTGGTTGGTTTTCTTACTTTTTCGTTCATTTTCTTACTTTTTCGGACGAAAATGTATAAAACTTAAGAATACGGACAAAAACGTATAAAAATGGATGAAGGTGTAAGAGAACAGATGAAAACTTAAAAAAAAGACGAAAACGTATAAAACATATAAAAACAGACGAAAACATAAAAAAAAACAGACGAAAACGTTAGAAAATCGACGAAGACATTTAAAAACTGACGAAAACGTATAAAAACGGACGAAAAAATATAAAACGGATGAAAAACGATTGAAAACGTATAAAAACAAATGAAAACGGATGAAAACTTATAAAAACGGACTAAAACGTATAAAAGCGAATGCAAACGTATAAAAGCGGACGAAAACGTAAGAAAACGGACGAGAATGTAAGAAAACAGACGAAAACGTAAAAAACGGGAAAAAGCAACAGACGAAAAAATATAAAAAACGGACAAAAACGTATAATAACGGATGAAAACGAATAAAAACGTAAGAGAACGAAATTTTAAGTTATTTACTAACGACCGTTAATATAAAAGGACTAACGATGTAACGCTAAACCTGACTGGGTACATACAATAACACAAATTCACCTAACTGGCTACATACAATGACAAAAATTCAAAAGGTTTGTGTTACAATGAAAAAAAAATAGTTGGCTACACACAATGACAACAAGTGTCAAGTTCGATGCATTATTTTGTCATTTTCCCAATAGAAATCAAATCTGCTGGTGACAAAACAAAATACTTTGGATAGTAGCGTCTAACATTTAGATATTTAATAAAAATTTGAAAGCTTTTAAGCTTGTTAATCCAAACAAAGATATATTTTAAATGCGAGTTTTTTTTTTCAAAAAAAAAAAAATCGCTTATTGGTATTTACGATATTCATGTAAAGCACTACGTAGTTTAAGATGGACATACACATTAAAATAAGAGTTCGCCACATAGATTATTTATATTCCCCTATTCACATAAAAAATATATATATATATATATATATATATATATATATATAGAGTTAGGATCAAATAAGAAGAATAATAAAAATAAGAAGGATAGGAAGTAACCACAACCACTCATTCTAGATGCACCTACAAAAATGGATGCATCTTCATTCAAATTTTCCCTCCCATATTAAAATGTGTGGCTAGAATTACTTCTTACCCTTCTCATTTTAATTATTCTTCTTATTGGATCCCTTCCCTATATATATATATATATATATATATATATATATATATATATATATATATATATATATATATACACACAAGCACATTAGTTACAACTAAAAACATGATTAAAAAAAACCCCACGATACTCTACTGTTTACTATTTTTTAATTAATATAAGAGTCTTGTATATCACTTGAATTCCCTCCCTCTATATATACATCCGGGCTTCCGAGGTAGTTATCAATCAGCCTCACTCAATTAACTAAAGTTTTTGTTCCAAGCTAGTAGTAGCATCCATGGCTAAGATTCATTCCTCCACCGGTGTAGAGCTCGAATCCGTCTTCGTTCCACCGTCCTTCAAGTCTCCCAGTGCAACTAAAACTTTGTTCCTGGCAGGCGCAGGTACGTATCACATAGTTTTATGGTTGAGGCGATCAAATTAACCATACGCTAATGTTATATTTTTGGAAATCTTATCATGATGCACGTAAGGTGTAAGACAGTTGGAAATGCAAGGAACCCTCCAGAAGGTTGCCGTGGGCGGATTGTACTTAGAAGAAGAAGCTATTGAGTCACTTGCTATTAAGTGGAAGGGAAAAAGCAATGTCGAGTTGATGGATTCCGAAGAGTTTTATAATGATATCTACAACGGTATGTTTTTGCCTTTCATCTATCCATCCATCATACATACATACTGAAAACTTACATTAAGTTATGTTTAATTTGTACAGGCCCCTTCGAGAAGATTGTACATATTACACTGTTGGTTCCGGTTTCGGGTAAGTTTTTCTCGGAGTTAGCAGCAGAAAAGATGGTTGGGATGTGGAAAAAAGAAGGAGCCTACAATGATGCGGATGCGGAAACTATTGTCAAGTATCTTGAGGCTTTCAAGGATGAAAACATAAAGCTACATGACGTTGTTTTCTACACAATTTTACGTGATGGCTCAGCAACGGTAATTCCGTCCAGTAATACATTACATTTCAAACGATAAATACAAAACAAGAATTACTCACCCGCGTTTGCTTATTATATATATATATATGTAGGTTAGTATTGCTCGAGACAGTATCATACCTGAAGCTCCAATCGGGGTGATAGAGAACAAGAAATGGGGACCTACACAGCTTGATGGCATGATCGGGAAGAATGGTGTTTTCCCACAAGTGCGAAAAGTCGTCGCCTCAAGACTTCCGGAATTGTTCAACTAGGCAAAATAAATGGTTCAAAAGTTTAAAATAAGGATTTCAAGGATCCATCTTGTATGAGTGATTTGTTTTAATGTATGGCATATTGAAGACGTACAGTTATTATGAAACTGTACGTGTTTAAATCATTTGGTATTTCTAATGTTAAATATCTAATTTATCTAATAAACCACGCTTTTCAGCCTCCTCTAATAATTTTTTTTCCAAACATAACTTTTAACCTCATGCTGCCACGTGGATGAGCACCTTTCTTCATTGACAATGTGATCTTAGAGCATCAATTATGGCTAGGGTGTCAGTAGGGTCGGGTTGACCCGATCTAAACTCAAACCCGAATCCGAACCCGATAAAGCTTATAGGGTCGGATACTATCATGTCTTAAGTAATTCTATCATGTCTCTAGATCTTTTTAATGAATTCTGGTGGTTTATCGAGTTTAAGATGGAAATTAACCTGAATATAACCCTTGTATAACTATTCTCAGTGTTTGAAAATTTGAAGTCGAACATAGTTAGTCAGACTATGTTCCACTATCCCTAGGTTAAATATAGGTGACTAGACTATATTTGGCCGAGGTTCGATAAAATTTTCAAATACCTAAATTAGGTATACTTGTTATATGTCCATAGCTTTTAAGAAATTGTCCACTAAGCAAAGGCGATATCAAACCATCCAGTTGCAAGTCCTGGCCATAAAAGACTTGTAACCTATGTTTTCACATTCCATTGCATAGAAGATAGTATGGGTAGATACGTGTGGAAAGGAAATCTTAAGTAATTCTAAAATAGTCTATACTTGGCTAGAATCACGAAATTTTTAACAATGAAGGTTTCAAAATAGGGCTTTGATGAATGTAGAGAAAGTTGTTGAACTTCAGCTTCTGTAGATGTTGAATCAGTTTGTCCTTTAGAAATCCCATTTCTTTTATTTCCATTAAGGAAATCATTAGATTGTGACGGGTTTCATGTAAAACAATATCACATAAGGTTTATAAGATAATTTCTAGAGTCTATTGTATAATTTACAATGTTTGCGAAGTAAATTAGACCATTGTGTAACTCACAATGTCTAAGAAGTAGTTGAGACCATTGTGTAACTCACAATGTCTGAGAAATAGTTGAGACCATTGTGCAACTCACAATGTCTGAGAAATGATGGAGAGATCATTGTGTAACTCACAATGTCTGAGAAATAGTTGAGACCATTGTGCAACTCACAATGTCTGAGAAATGATGGAGAGATCATTGTGTAACTCACAATGTCTAAGGAATAAATGAGTTAATTGCTTCATTTACAGTGTCTGGGGATGTAATTGAGACCACTGTAGGATTTACAGTGTCTGAGAATGTAATGGAGACCACTGTAAGATTTACAGTGTCTGAGAATGTAATAGAGACCAATGTATCTCACAGTTTCTTGAAAAATGAATGAGACCATTGTATCTCACAATGTCTGGGAAGTAAGAAAGACCATTGTAATCAGTTACAATGTCTTGGATAAAGTTTCGTAATCCTAAAATGCACGAGTAAATGCATGATTGGGAGATTGGGAAAATATGATTGTGCCGTAATGCCTTAGAATAGGCATACGAAGATATGTTTAGTCTATCGTTTAGCTAAAATGATTGAAAATATGTTGAGTGTATATATCAATATACTAGTATGTTTGTGTAGCATAAACTACCTAGAAGTCACATAATCGTCTGGAGGATGGAAGGCACGGAGAGCGAAAGGCTGTAAAATATTTTGTTTGTAAAAGTGGCTATAGTTTAGGTCTCGATTAGACCCATTTCTCTAGAACTGTGGCTCTGATACCAATCTGTAACACCCCCAATTTCGTGATACGCAGCAGAATTCAAACTGGGTGTTACTTCATGGCACAACAGTCATAACAATAGAAAACGAACTCTAATAGAGTCGTTTTAAAAGATTTATCATCCGATTTATATAAATATCAGAGTTTACAAAAATGAGGTCCCAAATGGTTCCAAGTTTACAAAATACATTAAATTAGTTTTCGAATGATAATAAAATTTATTGCCTTCTTCAGTATCCGTGCTCCTCCGCGCCAGCCTCGTACAATATGGACCTGAAATACATGCTTAAAACTGTCAACACAAAGGTTGATTGAAATTCCTAGAGTTTAGGAAATCAGTTGAACACATAATGTTTGTGTGGGTTACGTTGTTATGCACCCATAATGTTGAAAACAAAACAGTTATTATTGTTTGGTACGACTACCTCAAGTACGTGATACTTGAGCCCGCTTTTGTTTGATACAATTATATATGCACATAATTATATAAATGCGATTCACGTATAGCAATACTGTTACTTAGCATAAATAAACATTCAGTTCAGATAAACGTATAGTTTCAAAGCTATGTGTTTGGTTTAAAAATAAAGCATGTATCTCCCCCCAAGGGTTTGTAAAACAATTAAGTAATAGAAAGTGGGGTTATGAACTCACCTCAGAGTAAATGATATCAAATGTACAATGAGAATGATGGACATGCCGTGAGAACTTCTACGAGCAACCTAAAATGGAATGTGCGACTTAGGTTTGGAATAATGTTTAGGAAAACATAAACCATTCTATATATATTTCTATATTGATCATGATGTAGTCAATTATAATTTGATGTTTATAGTAACATATTTAATATGTGAAAACATATTTAGTTTATAGATATCGTACTACCATTCGGGCCATCATAATTCAGAGGTCATGCAGTAAACGTTCGAGGAGCTAGGACACTTTAAATCGTAAATCCAGCAACTCGTCGATACGTTTTACTCAAATGAAACCCCTCACATGAAGCTCTCTACTATTGTAGCACTTAGTAGATACAACATATGTTTTGAGTGAAGATTTTTATATAAATAAGTTTATCATGTTTTTACAAGTTCTCGTCGTTTCATAAATATGATCACATTAGTTAACGGTCTTGGGGAAATAATCCTTGAGGCTTTAACCATGGCCTTGCCGTGGCTTTGGTCTTGACTACCATGGTCTTGAGACTCACCTTTGACATTAGCCGTAGCCGTGGTCTTGGCTTATGGCCATTAGGCCTCTTGTTTGCTTTTAGTTGTGACAAAAGTATAGTCGTGAGACTATATATAGGGCAGTTTCAGTTTTTTGAAAGATAATGGCCTATTTAAGCGTTTTCAAGGTCCGAGCTTCTTCACTATTGAAGGAAAACGTCATTCCGGAAAACTTTCGTGTTTTAACTTTTTGATGATTCATACCAGAAGTACCACTTATTTTTGGACAGACCCCACAGTAAGCTATTTGGCGTTTCTAAGTTCTCGCTAACTTCTTTTGGCTATAACTTTTGACTCGTTTGTCCATTTTGGGTGATTCAAGTTTTCTATATTTACCTTTTTATCTTTTCTACCATAGTATGTAAGTTAAAAAGTCCATATGTGACTGGTTTTAATGGTCTCAAATGTGTAGAATATGACTAGTTTACTAGTTTGTTACTTTTACGACAATATGTGAATTAAAACATGTGATTGAGTATATGTACATCATGATCAACATAGTAACTATATATATATATATATATATATATATATATATATATAGCATGAAATTGTCAAGATTATGAATAATAAATATGAGATGATGATGGTGTATAGTTGCTTACAACTTTTGGCTTTCAATCAAAAAAGGAGTAACTAGTAAGGATATGACTTTGATTGAACACTTAGGACCTTGGATTGAGCAAGACTTCCACACCTTGGCACCCTTGTAATCTTGAAGGATTGGTGATTAAGTTCTAAGTGACTTGAGTGGATCTAAACTCAAGAAGATCACTTAAACTTGCTAGAGATTTAATGTAGTAACTTACTACTTGAAAGTTCTTAGCATAAACTTGGAGTTATGAATCAAATTATGGGAAGGTTGTTTCTTTTATGATATGAACGACCAAGAGAATATTATGAGGGTTTTTAGGATGTCTTTCACTTGCTATTTATAGGAGGGTAAGTTTGGTTAACCATATATTGGGTTACATGTTAACCATGGTTAAGTTATGACACATGTAATGATCTAAATGAAGCATGGTTAGGATTAAGCCACCAAAATTATGACTCCCCTCCCTAAAGTCGGCCATATAAAGATAAGATGACTTAGGTGGATAGTCTTGGTATTATCTTGAGTTTAGAGCATGATTTGATTCCGTTAAATGCCAACCGTAAGTTGTTAAGCCATAAAACGTAAAACCGGGTATCGTAAAAATATGAAACTTGTAGGAATGATGAAAATCATCATTATACTCCATCTAAAAATATAAAACGAGTGATAAGTCTTATTGGGTGCAAAAATGCTGCCTAAAGCTGGAAACACGGGTAAAAAACGCGTAAAATGCAATTTATCAGAAAAGAACGATATTTCAGGGAAATGATCGTGAATTTATTTAAAGTAGTCTAAAATTAGTCTATAAGTGATATGAGATGTCAAAATGTGGTTTTCGTTATACGTGGGATAACTTAACAGTTATACGTGAAGTTTAAAAGTTACGCGATTTAAGCAAAAATTATAGAACGTACAAGGTTAATTTCTTTATGGTCAAAGGAGGAGGGAAATATGTTTGAATTTTCAAAAAATGTAAAAGTGTCAAAAAATCTTAGAAAACACAGTGCAGGAATGGTTAAGTCTAGGTCTAAGTAGAATCGTTTAAAACGTAAGTTTAGTCTTGTACGGCTCAGGGTTTATTTGGTAACATTTAAATGAAATCTTAAAAATTCTCTAATTAATTATGAGTGATCTAAAGATTAATCTGATATGAGAAAAATTGTCAGAGTTGCTTTTCGTTATGCACGGGATGTTTAAATCGTGCTCCGACCAAAACGATATTTTCTTAATAACTTTTGCGAAGATGATCTAACGATTGTCAAACTCTCAGGTTATTACTAAAATAAATTAACTTACGAGAATGTGAAATAAAAATTTTATGGGATGAATAGTAAAAGTGAATAGTAACTTTTCAAAAAAATGAAAAGTAACCTGAAAATGCGAGTTGTTACATCTTCCCACGTTCTTTGGTTATGGTGTGTGGCATGGGATGATTTGAAATGCTGGAAATCGTGGGGTATTTATAGGTCAGATCTGGGTTACGGCGTAACTAATATAATAGTTATGCCGTAATCTTCAATTTCTTCGTAATTTGCACTAGATCTGCTGGTTACGGCGTAACCTTATAAGTGGTTACGCCGTATCTTCAATATTTCTTGGTTACGCCATAGTTTAAACAAGAGTTACGGCGTAGTTATCAGCGGCGTGGAACCTCATTTGACATAATATGGTTACGTCGTAGTCTTTTGTAAGAGTTACGCCGTAATCTTCTGATGAGTTGGCTTTCTGAGTCACGCTTTAGTTACGGCGTAATGTGAGAGATGCGTTACGCCGTAACTTCTTCAAAGTGAGCATATTCTGATAAATCTTTGATAAATCTCCAATTCCGCGTCTCTTTAGCTCCAATGCTCGTAATTTACCTGAAACTGAAAAACAAACGTAAATCCATATAAATGATATAAATTACAAGCATTATCGGAGGAAATTGTAACTAGATATTCAGGACTATTTGATGTTATCAAGTTTGTGTTTGTTTTTCTGTGATTCTCTAGGTTCCTCTTAAAGGCGAGATCACCACCTCTTGAAGTCGAGCAAGATCAAGTCCATGAGTTGCTATGCTTCATCATCATCAAGACTAATGAAGTTCTCTTGTTGATAGTTCTTTCTTCCTCTCTAGTATTGTTGTGTCTAAGGCATTAGTGAAGGATGCCAAAAGGGTCGAGACAAAGACATTAGTGATAGGTGCCAAACGTCCGAGTCAAAAGCATTAGTGAAGGATGCCAAAAAGGGTCAAGTCGAAGGCATTAGTGAAAGTTGCCAAACGTCCGATTCAAAGGCATTAGTGAAGGATGCCAAAAGGGTCAAGTCGAAGGCATTAGTGAAAGATGCCAAAAGATCATGTCAAAGGCATTAGTGAAAGATGCCAAGGGTGTACAATCGATATGGTGCATCGATGTACAAATAATGATAGGTTGTGTCCAAGAATATTGATATCCTTGATGATGTTGTAATAGGGAGTGGGTCTCCTTTGGGATAGATGTTGTGTAGTAGTTCCTCCTTTGTAATGAAACTCGGTATCTAGCCTTGTACCGGATAAAATGTAGGCGACGTTGTGATAGGTTTGGTTTTACCTAGTGGAAGAACCCGGTGTCTAGCCTTGTATCGGAAAAAGAGTAGGCGACGTTGTGAAGGCTTCTCCGCCATAAGGAATTTGTGTCGTGTAGTGCTTACAAACTCTCGAGTAGGTGACTCAGGGAGTGGCGTAGGGCAAGGAAGGTGTCCTTGTAGCCGAACCGCTATAAACACTCGTGTCGTGGTTTTGTGTTTCTTACTATTTACTTTTGCTTTACATATTTACATACCTATCTATCAACATCCAACATACACATTTAAATAGATTGACATAAGTCGATCTAAATATTTTAAAATGGAATTTTAATTCGTAAAACTATTCAACCCCCCTCCCCCTTCTAGTTTTCCACAGAAACAATCTGACATGTAAAAAGGTTCAGATAATGAAACACAATACACCCATGAAAGCTCTCAGTTATTAAAAACATTAAATACATGGCGATCATGGTTAGAATAATAACACTTGAATATGATGAATTGTTTGGCATTTGTATCAAGTTTATTTTATGTGCAGTTGGAGCTAATGCTGATGAAAACATGAATGCAATTTTGGCAAAGGTGGTGTTGCAGTTGCTGCTTAGGCTGGTGGTGGTGCTACACCTGCAGAGCAACATAGCAGCCGAGTCAAAGAAGGAACAACAAGTTGAAGAGAAAGAGGAGTCCGAACATATGAGCTTTTCTTTGCTTTACTTAAATCAATATATATGTTGTTAATGTTTGACATTAGGATAAAAAAGTTATGATTAGCGATCGTTAAAGATTGTATTCAAACAACATTCAAGCAAGTCTAAGCTTTGTACCAACAATTTCATATATGATAAAATGGGTAGACCATATTCTGCCTTATATTGGTAAAAACTAGGAAAGGTAAGTTCATTTTCCGGCATACTATTTGATGCTACACAATTCAGCAGAAATGTGCAACTCTTCAGAAGAAACAAACAAACTGTTAGTAGTAACAGATACCACTTGGTGGTTACCGGATATCACTTGGAATCGTGTGATCACTTTCCAAAGTAAACTATTCGACCCTAATGCCTGGGTATCACGAATATCTACTTGGGATAAGACCAAATGCAGTTAGAGAATTAGGCATTATTCTATAACCCTTTCGCTAGTAAGTGTTTACGTTTTCTGTGTATCTTTCATGCATGATCAGACCTCCTATTTATAGGAGGTTACTCTTGAGCTATTCCAATGGAATTATGAGTATTAATCGGCCCATTAATAGCCTCATAATTATCCCCATTATAGCCGTTAGTGGTTACATGACCAATTAAACGTGGTCATAAAGAAGTTGTAACTGCCATTTAGCAGTACTTTCCATAAGCAGTACTTTCCACTAGCAGTACTTTCACTTGCAGTGTAAGTACAGCCCATCAGTGGAAACACTGCTTATCAGTACTTACATAGCACTATCAGTGGATACATCACTTCAGTGGAAACACTGCCTATCAGTGAAAACACTGCTTATCAGTGGAAACCACAAGCAGTACTTTCCACAAGCAGTACTTTCACCAAGCAGTACTTTCACCAATACTACCAATACAAACCACTATAAGAGTCAGGGTGTTCATGGACCTTATGGGTGTACACTCCGTACCTCCTAACCCATTACAAGGTGTGAACTAATCCCACAAGTGCACTAAATTTTCCAACAATCCTCCCCAAATTTAGTTCACTTCCTTTGCATGAAAAATAAACATCAATCAAAACATGTGCATAAACGAAAATGTCCTGAGGATTGAATTTCCATCTTAGTAAATTACACGTTCAAATATTCGAGAATCAGGGTGTTCTAAGAATTGAACCCTTCAACCCATTTGAATACCTGAAGATAAAATACACACAAGTTTTCAAACACTTAAAAGCTCCTGACACTATACAAGCCATGTGTCCATATCCAAATTCATAAATGTTGTAAAAGCTAAAGTCCAAAGCTTCTTGAAGCGGCAAAACTTCAACATTTACATAGGTGGTTCCTCTTTAGTCATGCTCCTGCCAAGCACTTTTTCAAAGAAAATTAACCATTAAGAAGTAAAGACTTCATCCTCCTTTCAGCAGGTTCTGAGCACAACCTTGGGATGTAAATAAAACATGTGCTCCAGTCCACTGAATGTTCAGCTTTCCACATTGAACTCAGCTCCCAAGTTTCCTTAGGAGGGAGTTGGGTGTCCTAGCATTCAGTGACTAAGTTGGACTTAAACCCATCCCTTTAGCAGACTTTATAACCAAGTCTCTAGCCAGACCCTTCGTCAAGTGATCAGCTAAGTTCTGTTGAGATCTCACAAACTCTATAGATACCACCCCATTCATGATAAGCTCACGAATCATGCTATGCCTGACACCTAAGTGTCTAGACTTACCATTGTACATCTGGCTATAAGCCTTAGCCAATGTAGCTGCACTATCACACCGGATAGAAATAGGTGCTATAGGTTTAGGCCACAATGGAATCTCAAGAAGCAAGTTTTTCAACCATTCAGCTTCTTTACCAGCAGCTGCTAGAGCCACAAATTCAGATTCCATTGTTGAACTGGTGATGCAAGTTTGCTTCTTGGATGCCCAAGAAATTGCACCTCCACCAAGTAGGAATACCCAGCCACTGGTAGACGAATTGTCTTCAGTGTTACTGATCCAACTTGCATTAGTGTAACCTTCCAACACTGATGGGTAACCAGTATATGAGAGACTATAATCCATAGTTCTCTTCAAATACTTCAGTACCCTCTGAACTGCTTGCCAGTGATGAGCACTAGGATTACTAGTATACCTGCTCAATTTTCCCACTGCAAAACCAATATCAGGTCTTGTGCAAGTCATGGCATACATCAGGCAGCCAATTACCCTAGAATACTCAAGTTGAGATACAGCCTTGCCATAATTAGGCATCAGCTTCTCACAAGTATCCATAGGTGTACTCACTGGAGTACAATCAAAGTAATTGAATTTCCTCAGTACCTTCTCAATATAATGAGACTGAGAGATAGAAATTCTATTACTTTCATGTTTAATCCTTATACCAAGGATAACATCAGCCTCCCCCATGTCTTTCATGGAGAACCTTGATGACAAAAATTCCTTTGTCAGGTCAACCTGATTTTGGTCAGTGCCAAAGATCAACATGTCATCAACATATAGACAAATGATGAATCCTTTACCAGATTCATCAAATTTGCTATATACACATTTGTCAGCTTGGTTAAGAACATAACCACTAGACAAAACCACTTCATCAAACTTTTGATGCCATTGCTTAGGTGCCTTCTTAAGTCCATAAAGAGACTTAATTAGTTTACACACCTTGTTTTCATTGCCAGGCAAGATGAAGCCCTGAGGTTGGTTCATATAGACCTCCTCCTCCAATTCACCATTCAAGAAAGCTGTTTTCACATCCATCTGATGAATAACCAGATTGTGAATAGATGCCATAGCAATCAGCAGTCTTATGGTACTGATACGAGCCACAGGGGCATAAGTATCAAAATAGTCTATTCCTGACTTTTGTTTAAAGCCCTGAATGACTAGTCTAGCCTTGAACTTTTCAATAGTTCCATCTACCTTCATTTTCCTTTTGAAAATCCATTTGCAACCCAGAGGTTTGCAACCAGGAGGTAGATCAACCAACACCCAAGTGTTGTTGCCCATGATGGAATCCATCTCATCATTGATTGCTTCTTTCCAGAAAGCAATGTCCTGGGACTTCATTGCTTCTTCAAATGTCTTGGGATCATCCTCAACAATGAAGCAATAGGAGTATTGGTCTGAGACCTCATCCCTTGTACCTTCAACTAAGTATAGTTGAAACTCAGGTCCAAATGACTTTGGAGTCCTGACCCTTTTGCTCTTCCTGAGCACAGGTTCAGGTTGTTGAACCACAACCTCATCAGGGACCACTGATGGTTCACCATCAGGGACCTCTGATATACCAGTGTCATGAGTTCCATTAGGAATCCTCTGACTTGGTCTAGGGACTGATGAGAATCTATTTTCATCAAAATCTGCATCCCTTGATTCAATTATTGTGTTAACTGAAACATGTTCATTAGGTTCAATAACATAGAACCTAAAAGCCTTGGAATGCTCAGCATATCCAACAAAGATGCAGTCAATGCCTCTTTCACCCAAAGTCTTTTGCTTTGGATCAGGGAGTCTTACAACAGCCCTACAACCCCAAACCTTGAGATAATTCAGGTTGGGTTTCTTTTTAGTCCAGAGTTCATAAGGGGTAACCTTGTTCCTTTTATTTGGAACCCTATTTAATAAATAGCAAGCTGTTAACATAGCTTCACCCCAGAACCCTTGACTCAGTCCTGAATAGGACAACATGGAATTAACCATCTCCTTCAGCACCCTGTTTTTCCTTTCAGAAATACCATTTTGCTGAGGAGTATAGGGAGCAGTAGTTTCATGGATAATACCAACAGACTGAAAGTACTGAGTATCCATGTACTCACCTCCCCTATCAGTCCTTAATCTTTTGATCAAAGACCCAAGTTGTAATTCAACTTCAGTTTTAAACACTTTGAATTTATCTAATGCTTCATCCTTGGTATGTAATAGATAGACATAACAAAATCTAGAAGCATCATCAATAAATGTCACAAAGTACTTCTTATTCCCCAAAGAAGGAGTGGCATGCAAATCACACAGGTCACTGTGTATAAGCTCCAAGACCTTAGTCTCACGACTAACACCCTGAAAGGGTTTCTTGGTTATCTTGGTCAACATGCAAGTTTTACACTTTTCAGTGTCCATATCAAAAGCAGGGATTAAACCATCCCTAGACATATCTTGCATCCTTTTATAGTGAACATGACCAAGTCTAGCATGCCAAAGGTTAGAATCACTCTGATCATAAGTGGTCACAAAAGCTGAAATAACACTGTCAGTGGTAATATTAAGCCTGAACATTTGATTACATAGATAACCAAAACCAATAAAAACACCACATTTAGAAAGAACAAATTTATCAGATTCAATAACTTGTTTATATCCATGATTATTCAAAACACTACTTGAAACCAAGTTTTTCCTTATATCAAGAACATGAATAACATTAAACAAAGTTACAATCTTTCCAGAACTAAATCTAAGATCTACACAACCACGACCATGCACCAAGGCAGTTGACTCATTTCCCATGTGAAGAATAGTACCATCATTCAGTGACTCATAAGTCTTGAACCAGCTTCTATCTTTACACACATGAACTGTTGCACCAGAGTCAACCCACCACGCAACATCATCATCCTGCACATAAAAAGATTCAGATACATATGTAACATAATAAATCTGAAAAGACTTATTAAACATATTCTGACCTTTCAGTGAGTTGGCTGAACCACCACTCCCTGAACCATTAGTGCCTGATCCATTGGCTTTACCACCAACTTTAACACCCTTGCAGTCCCTTTTAATGTGACCAGTCTTGCCACATTTCCAACAAGTAGGTGTTGCCTTCTTGTTAGGATCTGCTCTTGTGTTGTCATGATATTTGCGTTCGCCTTTGTTGTCATTGTACCTGGTAGAGTTGTTATGCTCTACCATATTGACAACAGATGGTCCAGCAGCATTGCTACTCTTTGGCTTGTCATTATCCTGCACCTTGAGAGATTCCTCAATGTGCAGATGACTGCCCAACTCAACAAGAGTTAACTCCTCCTTCATATGTTTCAAGGTATGCTTGAAATCTTTCCATGAAGAAGGAAGTTTATCAATAACACAAGAGACTTGAATAGCCTCATCCATGTGCATATTGTGTTGTGTAAACCTTCCAAGTATTCCAAGAAGTTCATTGTATTGTTCCATAACTGGTCTTGAATCAGTCATTTTGTAATTTGTGAAATTACTAACAAGGAACTTCTTACTTGATGCATCCTCAGCCATATATTTGGCATCCAAGGAATCCCACAGTTCTTTGGAAGATTCAAAGTTCTGATAAATATCAAACAAAGAATCAGACATACCATTCAGAATAAGACCTCTGCATATGTAGTCATCATTCTCCCACTTGCTCCTCCTCCTGATCTGCTCCACAGTAGCATCATCACCATCATCAGGAATTGGAGTAGTCAGCACATAGACCACACTCATGCTTGACAGCAAGAAGTGCATCTTCTTCTGCCACCTCCTAAAGTCCACCCCTTCAAACTTGTCCAGCTTAGCAAAGTTTGAAGCCATGTGTTTCATTGCAGCAGTTGCCATTGATTATCACAAAATAGTTTACTTTGATTGTTGGTGGTTATTCGTCCCAAAGCAGGGTGAAGATAATCAATTCAGCAGAAATGTGCAACTCTTCAGCAGAAACAAACAAACTGTTAGTAGTAACAGATACCACTTGGTGGTTACCGGATATCACTTGGAATCGTGTGATCACTTTCCAAAGTAAACTATTCGACCCTAATGCCTGGGTATCACGAATATCTACTTGGGATAAGACCAAATGCAGTTAGAGAATTAGGCACTATTCTATAACCCTTTCGCTAGTAAGTGTTTACGTTTTCTGTGTATCTTTCATGCATGATCAGACCTCCTATTTATAGGAGGTTACTCTTGAGCTATTCCAATGGAATTATGAGTATTAATCGGCCCATTAATAGCCTCATAATTATCCCCATTATAGCCGTTAGTGGTTACATGACCAATTAAACGTAGTCATAAAGAAGTTGTAACTGCCATTTAGCAGTACTTTCCATAAGCAGTACTTTCCACTAGCAGTACTTTCACTTGCAGTGTAAGTACAGCCCATCAGTGGAAACACTGCTTATCAGTACTTACATAGCACTATCAGTGGATACATCACTTCAGTGGAAACACTGCCTATCAGTGGAAACCACAAGCAGTACTTTCCACAAGCAGTACTTTCACCAAGCAGTACTTTCACCAATACTACCAATACAAACCACTATAAGAGTCAGGGTGTTCATGGACCTTATGGGTGTACACTCCGTACCTCCTAACCCATTACAAGGTGTGAACTAATCCCACAAGTGCACTAAATTTTCCAACACCATGTTCATTTGCCCCGCCGCAACGCGGCAGATCGCAACAATCCTCGTTAGTTATCAAGATTAAACAAAGTTTCATGGGCAACGTTTTTTAGAAAATACGACATAAACTTAAATAATAGACACGTATTATAATATTTTAAACCAATTAAACGACAGCGAATTGTTAGTTGGATTAGAATTTTTATGACATTTTTTTAGAATAAAAGGATGCAACATCTATTACTTTGCATATGTATTATTTTTAAACCCAATGAACGACAAAATTTGATTAGTTGGATATGAGTTTTCAAATATTCCTTAGATTAAACAACTAGAATTATATTACTTTAATTATTAAATTAGAGAATATATGCTTTGTATTTTGTTTTTTTTAACGCACACTTGTTTGTTCAAAAAAACGGCACACTTGTTTTATACGTGATGTATATAATACGATTTATTACCGTTAATTTATAATGTATATTGGTTTTTTCTTCTTTTGAAGGCATCATGTATAGTTTGTGTTGACAACATGTATTAGTTTACTTTACTATAAAGCATCTAATTTTTATAATTTAAATTTCATAAGCATAACTCTTTTAATTTAAATTCCATAAACATAACTCTTTCGTGTACAATACTTTACTGTTTACATTTGAAGCAATGTAAAAAAGGAGTAGTGTTATTCAGACCTATAACACAAGCCTAAATACATGTTTAATGCATTAATCACTTGTACAAATTTATTATGTATTTTCTCTTTCTAAATTACCACCAATCATTTTTTGAAATCAACTAATCAAATCATTAGGTACATTTGTAGGCATGATTAGTAGGCACAACAATTATTTTTCGTAAAAAAGACTATAGATGCTTTTAATTCAAGTTGATGTAGCTCCTATGTGTAATATAGTTATTTATCAACATTCTCAATTTTGAGACGTTTTTTTATTTATTTATTTTTTTCCTAGTTGTGCTCAACTTTATTAAATAAAAAAATGATGAACCATAAAAAAAACATCCTTTTTTTGTTTAAATGGTTTTAACCCTAGTAAATTCATTACTCAAAAAAAAATAAGTAAGCTGAAAGGATATGGCTGAATTCCACATCTCAACCCGTCACATAATAAGGAAAATAAACGCATCATTTGTGCTTCAAACTATATCTATCATAAGAAATGCAAACCAAACTTATAAACAACTACTTCAAACTCATATCTAATTGGACCACGAAGATTATATCAAAAGCATTAGCAAAATCCCGTTGATCTTCAGTAAGGCCAAAGTATCGAAATCAGCATCATTATACGGGTCCTCTTCATAATTCTCTTTCCATTGCTCGTACAACCTAGAATTTCCACCTACAATTCCACCAGTAGACCCTCCTCAAAAACAACCTTATCAACCTGATTAGATGCCATAAAGTTCGCAGTTTCATTATATACCACATCTACATCACATTCACAATCCTCCTCAAAAACAACCTTATCAACCTTTTTAGATGCCACGGCCGAAGTACTAGGCATATTTTATGATCTCAAATTCACTTCCTTTTCAACATTAGGAGGCTAATTACACGTACTACTAGTTGGAGCATCTGTATGTTTATCCTTTTCAACAAAAAACAACCCTTAAGAAAAATAAACCCACGAGGTGACCAAACATATAGAAATATCAAGAACACATCTCATGGGACCACACAAATGGATAATCGTGCTAGTTGGATGTGGTGATGGCTAAATGGTGGTGGTGGTTGAAATGGTGGCTGGCAACTTTGAAAGTGGGTGGTCGAAGTGGTGGCTTAAAAAAAAACCATTTCTCTAACTTTTTCTATCTCGAAAAACACTTCTTTAAAACAAACGAACATTGCCCAAAAATACATACCGTTTTACAATTTTCTACTAACTACACTTTTCACCAATCAAATGTCATTTACACCCACAAAGTTCTTTCTTAATTGGTTATATATTAAATTGACACTTATTTTTGGACAACCAAAAATAAAAATGTGGACAAAAACACATGTTATCTTAACATGCATTTAGTTGGCACATATTAGCAAAACTTATATTTAATTACTGTTAATCATAATTATTACCTTCTCTTTCATAAAATAAAGGGCTCATACACGAAACAAGTAAGTTTATCTTTTTGCAGCTTCACTCAACCTAGTACTGCCACTTGAATTTCCTTTATATATACCTCATGGTAAGTAACTAGCTTCACTCAACATAAGAAATAACTTTGGCCACATATAACTTTCTATAACAAATATTATTTTAAATTCTATTGACTACAAATCATAATAAGTCTTGAACACACAAATATTCAGTCAAACTAGTACAATGCCATCTTAGTAATAATAATCCTCAAATAGGTTTTGGAGTGTAACAAACCTTCACTCATTCAATTGGATTTCTAGTAGATATAGTAAAAAAATTTATTATTGGATTAAGTGGTATTCTAACCCTCGTAATACTATATCTAATCATTGTAACGCTTGATATTAGCTTCTTGTAAGGCTTTAATACAATTGTTGTTAAAAAAAAATTAATTAAATAAAAAGACAATAATAAAATATCAATGTCATTCCTTAGTTTTAGGTTATAAAACGTATCTATACGTAACCACAGTGACATATTTTTAGTTTTCTTATCTAATTTTGTTTATTTACAAATAAATAATATTTGTTCCTACCTTTTATTCCTAAATTTCTTCCTAATCATATAACAATTAAAATTGGAATGGTTGATTTTGTGCCTGGTCTGAGCTTGCACAGTGTGAAGCTTTATTAGAAAGCCTTTTTCTCATATACGTGTTATTTTTTTTCTTTTCGTCTAAAGTCGTGGTATATAAAACTTATGTTTTATTTCGTTTAATCCAATAATTAAACAAAACACGAATTTCAAAAATTCCTCCTTCCCCATAAATATTCCACTCGACGCCCACTTTATCAAATCCTCACTTTTTCAAATCTTCCAATTTCAAAAATCCCCTCTCATTCAAAACTTCATCTTCCTCTCCATCCTATCCTAACCGAAACCAAGAAGGATCGTCTTCAACATGGTTTACATCGCCTTCGTACTCATCGTCTTAACACTCATCGCACTTGTATTCCCTATGATGAAGTTCACATACGGAGACATTTACTTTGTGTTGTTAATCTACATTGGGGTTATATACCCAATCCTTTGTATCATTCTTAGTATTGAAATGAAATATTACTAATAATCTAGTTATCTAGGCTATTATGTGTTTATCATTTTTCTTTGTTTTATGTCTTTCTTTCGTGATACATTAGTAGTCATGTATGCATGTTAAAAGAAAATGTAGGTTAAAACACATATCTTGGCATAAAACTATGAGATCTAAAAACCTATGCTTTTCATAAAATCTGTTTCTGCAATTACAGATCTACGGATCCCGAAATTTATACTAGCCGGATCCCTTTTGAAAAGGAACCGTGGGATCCGTCCTACTGGAGAACAGTTTTTCATGCAAATTAAAAACCACTTTTCTTCTAAAAGTAATACTCCACTAATTTGTCTAAACCATAAGTAAGTTAAGTGTATTTCTTATTAAAAACCATTGTTAATAAAAATCTAATACAAACGTTAGATAATCATAGGTTGACCTCAAACATCACTTTTTGTTAACTCATCATTTCTATAGGTTCAACTATGACGCATGAATATGAGTTTGATTTTTCACTCACTAGCGTCTACACTCCGAACATCTCCCTTGAACCCAACACACATGGCATTCATGTCTGTGGGTTCAACAACCTCGAAAACCGTCACTTCCACGAAGGACGTATTGTAGACACCTCTTTACAATTCGAAGAAGGTATCAACACCTCCTTCCGAGCCATAGGACTAGAATGTCTTCTTGAAATCAACGAGAAGATATGTCCAAGGTTCATAATGGAATTCTTCCGTCAAGTTGAACTCGTTCGTAACGAGGATCGCTCTCTATCTCTTTGGTTTTATATCCAAAACCAAAAATTTACTTTAACCCTTGGGCATTTTGCTCACATCCTCCGAATTCCAAATCATGGACAATGTGCCTTCACCGAAGATTGGTCTCTTGATTCTCTCCTCAACTTTCGTGAAGAAAATAGTCCATATTGTTCACACATACCCTCCCCGGAAGATTTACATCGCATAATATGCAAACCTCAACCATATTACTCTGATCCAAACATTATCTTCACACGGGACATCCGAGAAGAGTACAAGCTCCTTGCACTCATCCTACGTGAAAATGTTTGGAGTCTTAGGGGAAATCGAGAAATCCTTCCCGCTTGTTGTGCTCACATGTTGTATTGTTTGCTAACACAACAACCATACAATCTCGCCTACTTCTTCGCAAGGCGAATTGTAAATCTTCAAGGCTCCAAGAATAAACTCATCCCTTATGGAATGTTCTTGACGCGCCTCTATCACAACGTTATGCACTTTCATCCTCAATTTCAAAGTCCGTTGTACGTACTTGTGAACAAGATGATGAAACCGCTAAACATATCCCTCATGAAGACTTTCTTCATTCTTGATTCCACCAATACTCATCAACAACGTGATGATCCTCCTAGCGAAAACACATAAGGAACTTAGTAGTCTCTCAAATAGGATCAATCCTTTTGTACTCGTGCTTTATCAATGTAATCCTATTTCCTTCATGAAATAAAACATCTTACATTTGATATCTTAGTATTAGAACCCCTTTAAACTAACCCTGGGATATAATGCGTTGTCAAGATCATTGCATACCTTTAGTAAAGGTTCTGCTGAGCAGATGGACGGATCCCAATGTTTGTGCTAGACGGATCCCTACACTTAGGGAACCGCGGGAGCCGGCAAACAGAGAATGCAATTGCAAGCATTATATTTCAAACATATCCTTAGAACACCTCACACTAAGCTAAACATAGTGTCTTAAGGAAAATTAAGTCCTTATCAAGATAAGTAGATTCTTCCTACTCACACATAACTCACCTAGATCACACTCTAAAGACGCTTGTAGATCTATCGTTTTCACTTTAATCCGTTACTCTTCCGCTATCTAGATCACTCATCATTCTTACATGATACCTCACATCTAGCTTTAGAAATCTTTCGATTATGGCAAAATTGATCATAAATCATCCTTACCTCAAAATTGATCAAAGTTGATCAAATTCTAGGTTTCCCATCTCAAAGCCTTTAGGATATTTTCCAAAACACTATCCTAAGTCACAACCTGATCTCTAGGATCATTTAGCTTCAATTAACACTCTCATCTTTAGTGTCATCCTTGCTCATCCATTGATACTCATGAAAGTTCCAAAGCCTTCCATAAAAGACAATCATTAGTTACATCACTCATTACCTTCAAGTACTTAAGCACCCCTTCATTTAAGACACTTAGGAGGACTGAAACACTCAAGATGATATAGATCATAGATCTTAGAAACATCATTTCCACTCTTTCATAAACTGCTGAGAGCCGAATCCCTAGGATTAGCCTAGACGGATCCCTCTGAGGAGGGAACCGTGGGATCCGAATGATAGTTTATGTCAAATCTTGTTAAAACAATCATTTCAACTCATCTTTTCAACTCAAACACTCCATCTCATCTTAAATGAGTTCCTAGATCAGTACAAACTCTGAAGTTGACTCTTGTGCATGTTAATCATCACATTCCAATGAATCTTAGTGGCTTAAGGCTTAAATGCACTTGCCAAATCTCTTTCTTTATAGGACTCCCATAGTCATCACCTTCATCCTAACTTTCAGCACTTTATAAACCTTTACAAACCTCTTGAAATCATCTCATCATGAGAAAAACCCCAATTAGGATCTTTCCTCAACCAAATCTCCTCAACCAATGATAGGATCTTTCGGTCAAGCCAACAAATGATAGGATCTTTCCTCAACCAATCAAACCAATTCCTAAAAGGACAGTACCCACAAAACTACCTATGCCAAACACCGCCAT
The DNA here is from genome assembly GCA_019973895.1 of Chrysanthemum seticuspe. Lineage (NCBI taxonomy): Eukaryota > Viridiplantae > Streptophyta > Magnoliopsida > Asterales > Asteraceae > Chrysanthemum > Chrysanthemum seticuspe. The sequence continues at coordinate 320,577,562 of BPTQ01000004.1, read as the reverse complement.
ACCTCCTAGGCCAAACAATATCATCTCCACTAAACCATCACCATTGGTTCCTAGAGCTATCTCTTTTACATATCCACTATCATCACCACACCTCTACAATTTAGAGGATTTGCCTCCTAGGCCGTCTCATCCGCCTCCGCCAACAACATTCTCCTCATTAGGAGGAATAATGGTACAAAATCAATGTGTTGAGTCAACACTTGCTCCGGCTTCCTTTTTTCCGTTTCCATCATATAATCCTATTTGGATTATGAGAAATCATCAAAATCAGCCATCCGATCACATGGAAGTTGATACTTCTCTACCACCACCATCATTCTTGGTCGAGCCATTCTCAAATGCACCTCCACTAATCCCTCCATCGTTTGAAGCTCCACAAGCCGCTTCACTTGATCCTTCGCATCAAGCCATTTCATTTCTTCCACCACCACTACCTAGCCATGACCAAGATTGCTATCATTGTCAACATGTTGAAAGTTTGATACATGAAGTATGAGAAGACCAATGTTTCATGTTCTATCATCTCCTCGAACGTTTCGACGAGATTAAACCTAAACAAAACTTGAGCTAGAAGATTTTAGTGGTGTCCTAGCATCAAGCGATAGTTGCTCTAGAAATTCCTAGTCATGTATTTTTTATTTTTCTTTTTAGTTTTTAGATTCATAACTCTAAGTTTTATTAAATGAAATTACATGATACTTGTTATATTTCTGAGTATATGATTACATTGTATTCATATCTCACTTTTGTGATAACATTACTTGTTATATCACCATGGCTGAAATTGATCATCAGCTATACGGATCCCTCAGAATTGCCTAGACGGATCCCTACTGATATGTGTCTAAATACACATATATTTGTATTATATAAACCCACAAAAACAACCAAAAACACACAAATGACTCTCAAAATGATACAAATTCATAAAAATGTGTTTTTTATGTGATTCAGGTACAAAAGATTGAAAAACAAGTGAAAAATGATCAATTTCACAACAATTGTCGTTTTCAGTCCTTGAAGTTACACAAATGGTCAAAAATAGTCCCTAAATGTTTTAAATGAATGAAAAGTCAACTTAAGTCCTTGGGAAACCAAAAATATTCACAAAAGATCCCCGGATGAAAGTTTACACAAAATGGCAACTTTTACCCTTCAAGTTACAAAATTGGCAAAAATGGTCCCTGGGTATTCAAAAATGGAAATTTCACAAAATACCCTTGTACTATGCATGAACTTACAATTTGGAACAATTTTGATAAACTTTTGGGAATTTACACTTTAGTCCCCCAAGAATCCAAAATTTACACAAATGGTCCTTTTAAGCTTTAAAATGTTTTAATTAACAATATTGGTCCTTGTGTTTATATAAATGGCAGGTTTGGCCCTTTAAAGGAAGTTTGGAATGATTGCATAATAGGTCCCTCAAGTTTGGCAGTTTTCACTTTTGGTCCTTGGGCTTTTGTTACTAATAATACCAAACGGATCCTATATATTACCCAAGTCCAAATATCCAGCCCAATACCCAACCTTGGCCCAACACCTAAACCCGGCCTTTGATATCAAAACCAGTCAACCCATGGTCAAACACCAGACACTGTTCACCTCTCCTCTCCACACCACTCAGTCACCATACCAGGTGGTTTTTACCACCTGTTTTCACCCTCCACCTCACTACTCTACTCACCCACTACCTCCACCACCTCTGTGACTACAACCTACCACAATAAATGCACTCCACACCACTTTTTCACTCCAAACCATACCTGCTTCCCTGTTTTCTTCCTTATCACACCAATTGGCCTCCAAAATATCTATATTGTCTCCTACAACTCTCCACAACACAACAAGAGTCTTTAATTATACTCAAGCCACCTCAATTCCACGTGGAGAGTTTTGGCGCCAAAATCTGTTTGAATGGCTAAGATCATTTCTGCTCAATCAAAGGCTGTAAATTAAAGTGGGATTTGACTAACAAGTTGGGGAGGACTCAGAAGGTTATAAAAGGTTGAGGATGAAAGAGAGAAGAGTACTTTGGCCTTAAGCCTTAGTCACATAGTGTAATTTTAAAAGCTTTCTTTAAATTATTGTCTTTTAATGTTTTAAATACTGTTTTATTTCTCAAATTAGTGTAATGTAATGTAATTTCCATTTTAATTTCAGTTACCTTCAAGTTTCATAATTTACTTAATTTCCTTTAATTTACCATGTTCTTTAATTTCAAGTTATATAGTTGTTTTAAGGATTCTATAGCTTGCATAAGCTCTTGACAAAAGCTCATTAAGCTTTTAGATTCATTTAAACAAACTAGACCTTTAAATTCAGAAAAGTACTAAAAAACTAAAAAAAGTCAATAGAAGTCAACTGTGGTCCAAATAAGCAGCTCTGGGGAAATGGAAGCTAAGCTGGATGGATTTCTGGTTTCTAGCTTATTGACAGTAAGCTAGGAGTAGTTTTTTTTACCTTGGTACTCAGTTCTCAACTTGATCACTTGTGAGTTCTATTTTTACCATTTTTACAAGTTCACTGTTTCATTACATTTCATGTTTTGATTTTCATGTTTACCTGTTCCTTTGTTATTGTTTAATGTTATTACAAGTTAATATAAGCAGTTTGTTCATTTAAACTCACTTGTGCTAAAAATTGGAAAGTACTCAGTTAAAATGCATATTTGACAAGTCTGTGTTCTTGACTGTGTTCTTGACTGTTTTATGCTCAAATGATCTTAATATGTTATAATATAATGTTTGGAATCTGTTTTAGACTCAGAATCATTTAAACCTTTGATGTTCATATGACAAATGAGAATCATAGGATTGTTTGGATTTGCTGATAAAATAGAATTTTAGTGTGTGTCTGTTGTTGTTTGTTATTGTTATGTATCACAATAGTACTTAATAGCTCAATCTAGTCATAATATTCAGTCCTTATTAGTTTAAAAGTCAAATCTCCTTTTAATTCTCTTACACAGTTAACTGTTATAGAATTAGACTGTGAGATTCTTAGAATTAGTTTAAAACTTGTAAACATAGCTCTAGATAATCTTATAACAGCTTATTATATCATAGTCAGTCCATAGATTTAGTTTTAAATTCATTTTAGTCAAACTTTATGTTCTTGTAAAAAGTCAAAATTTTCTTAAGGTCTGTTTTTGAATAAAATCTAGAATTTTATTGTGTGCTCATTAGTGAGTTTTAGCTTAAAACTTTCTAGGATGTTTAAATTTTGTTGCTTATCTTAATTGTAAAAATTCTAGTTTACTATTTCTCAGCTTTTTAAGTACTTAATTTCTAGCTTATTTTCAGTCCTTGTCTGTTAGCATGCCCTGCACCACAGCTTAGGTGTCAAGTTCATGAGCTTGCATAAGCTTCATGACTTGACCCTAGCTGGTGTATTTGGCTTATTTATGTTGCCTTTGTGGCCTTTTTGTTATATGTATGATTATTTCTCAGTTGTTAGCTTAATTGCATAGCTTAATCACTCTCTACATTTTTGTTCCATCTTACTCCCTCCACTGAAGCAAACAGTGGAGGTGAGTTGTTTCCATAACCCATGAAAAGTTCCCTACTTATCTTGAGCTTGTGAATTTTAGCTTCTTGGGAAGCTAATTATTCATACTCAATATCCAGTGTTGGTTGAGCTCTCATGAGCTTATTTGATAAGTCAATAAGAGCTGGTAGTTGCCCACTCACAACAGTCTAACTGTTTGGACTTACACTATTACCTACAGCTCTTAATAGCTAATTAATGATCTAGAGCTTGTGTGATTGAGTCTTTTGTAAAGCTTATCTACCAAACTCTTTGATCCAGTACCTAATTTTCATATTGCAGCTTATTAATAAGGTCTGCAATAAGCTTGTACTTATCACCATTTCACTGAAAACACTTAAACTCAGTGAAATCTAGCCTACTTCATATGCCAATAAAAAGCTACTCAGTGGGTCCCAACTTATGTGAATTAGCTTTTTGAGAAGCCAATCCACCCAAATCCAAGGCCCAGCTCTTTATTTTCATTATCAAGCTTATTTGATAAGCTTGATCATAGCTTTTAGCTTGTCCCATTTAACTGTGTATGCTGGTTCACTAGCATATTCAGTTACTTGGTACCATTTTCATGAGCTCCTTAAAAGCTCAGCTGTGGACCCCACAGCTTGAGCTTGAGCTTTTTGGAAAGCCAACCAACATGCCTTGCTACTCCAACTCTTTATATGGCTTATTCAGCTTATTTGATAAGCTGAATCTGTCCATCAAATAAGTTGCAGGGGTGTTTGGATTGTAGGTGTGCTGGAATTGCTTATTTGCTTTTGTGAGCTTATTGGCTTATTTCAGTGCACCAAACTTGTAATACTTGTCCATATAACTTGTACACACATATCTTTTTCTTATTTTTCCTTTTATAAGCTTTTTTCTAGCTTGTTTCAAGCTTATGATCCAACTGTAAGCTCAATGCTTAACTGAAGTGGTCATAAGCTGTGAAACAGCTTATTCCCCATGTTTATAAGTTTCATTTCCTATAAACCTGTTAATATTACATGTATAACCTTTATCTTCCTTTTGTTTCAGCTGTGTGGCTTATTAGAAGCTCTTTCAAGCTTTAAAGTCCAACAGTTAAGCAAATGCTTAACTGTTTTAAGCCAATAAGCTCCACACTGCTTATTTCTATGTTTGCACAGTTTCATCTTCATATTATATGTATAATATAAGTATGTAGTTAATCCAGAAAACAGAAAAGCCAAAAAGAACTCCTTTTCAAGCTAAAAGTAATAGCTTCTATTTGGAGCTTTTGCTCATTAGCTTATTTTTGTACATAAGCCTCCATTTTTATATTTTTCTTAGATTCCTAGATTTATTTTAGAATTTTGTAAAAAGTTTCAAATTTTTCTTTATTCATTTATTATTTTTAATAAATAATAATAGTTTTTAGTAATTAATAATAGTAAATAATTAATAATAAATAGAATAATTATGTAGAAAATACATTTTCAGTTTCTAAATTCATTTTATAATATTTTAGATTTTTCAAATTCTTTATTTTATTTATTTAAGTTAATTTTAGATTTTCTTATTATTTAATTCATTTTTAATACATTTAATTCATTTTTAATTTATATTAATTAATTTAATAGTGTAAAAATTTATTTTTACTTTCTAATAATTTTCTTATCTTTTTAGGATTCTAAAAATATAATTTTCACATTTGTGGGAGTTGTATTGGACTGAATTCACGTTTTTATTTTGTACGTCTACGTAATATTCAGTAAACGTACGTTTTTAGATTTTAATCGGTTAAACAATTGTAAAAATAGAATTAAAATGACTTCAAAATTTTGATATTTTTATATTTCCTTAGTATAATTATAATCCTTTTCTTATTTTATTTTTGTTACATTTATGTAATTATTATGTATACATATATGTTTTAGTTTTTAGTTTTATTAACTTTTGTATATACTTGTATATTATAGTTAAATATTTTAATTTTATTTAATTTGCATTTAAGTCGCTAAGACATGCAAATCCCTTCTATAGTTATAATCGTTTTGTTTTTTTTATACGTTTACGTTTTAGTTAAACGTACGTTTGTATATCTTTTACGTTTTTAGGTTTGTGATTGTACGTTTTTAACAACGTAGCTGTGACAGAGCTATTACTATTCACATTCCTAGTGTTAGTCAATCAGATTCCTGTTTTCCTATACTAACATTATTTTTCAATAATCCACAAGTCACTATACTAGAATATCACGCCTCACCAGGACATAAACGATCCAAGGATATTTTAAATCCTTGGTAAACTTGCATTTTCTCCCGGGCTGTCGCCCTTTTATCATCTGTTACGGTTGACCGTTCACAAGCGGTTGATAAGCGTGACGGAGAAATAAAAGAGGGTGGTTCGGGAGAAATCACCTACTAGGAGGGAACCGTGGGATCCGTGAGACAGAAAACTATTTTCTACTAACATGGACCACATTTGCAGGAAATTGTGAATTATACTTGTTTTCTAACCTTTGGTTTGTAGTTATTCAACTTACACATGAAGACTTTGACATCCTAAAGCTAGGGGGAGCTTTATGTCAAAGCAATACATTGCAAATTATTTGCAATATTAGGATAACATTTCGTGACATCCCTTTGCTAAATTGCAATCATCAAGGGGGAGAACATTTGTCACTTAGACGAAATCTTTTGCAAACTTACTTGCAAACAAACTAGCTTAGTATTACTTTCTTGACGCCCTTACATAGGGATGGACTCGTCATGGGGGAGTAAAGACGAGATCCTTTCCCGTTACTTGCTCTCTATTTCTTTTTATTTCTTTCACATGTTTTTCTTAAAAAAAACAATGTGTTGCTTTCTTTCGAAGCTCTTTTTGTTTCGACAAAAAGGGCGAGAAGAAAGTAAAAACTACAAATTCAAACTTTTACAAATTTTAGCTTTTCCTTAAAATAATTTTATGTTTTGTCATCAACAAAAAGGGGGAGATTGTTAATACAAATAAGCCGTAAAAACGTTTATTTATATTTTACGATCTTCTAATGTTTTGTCGATAACAAACGTAAAATCATTTTAACGAAACAAATTAAATACGTAAATGGTTTGAACTAATAGTTTCTAACATATTCACATAAAACACTAAAACAAGTATAAGTGATTTTATGATTTAAGTAATACATATGTACAACAACTAGAGTTTACATATTTGGATAAAATATACACATAACTAGTATGTAGTATATTGGGTAATATAAATGGATAGAAACTTAAGTATCATAACCCATTGGGCAAATACATTGAATGTACTTGGGTACAACCCAAAGCCCATGACCCATTGCATGACATCATTCTTATACCATACATGGATAATATCCATAACCCATGGATCAACCCATACCCAAGTGACTAAGTGCATTGCACTCAAAAGATACATTGTATCTAGCTAAAGATCCATGGTTCAACCCATGACCCATGACCCATAACCAAAATACCCATGGGTAAAAGGGAGCGTCCCACGGATCCCTAGCTTAAAGCTAGACGGATCCCTTGTGGAAGGGATCCGTGGGATCCGGGGAACAGTAGATTTTTTCTTCTATAAATAGTGAGCTATTTCTTCATTATTTCTCACCCCTTTCTAACACACTTTCTCCCTGAGGTAAAAACTCACTAACCTCAGATCCAAGAGATCTATGTTTGTAGTTTTGTTTTTGTGTGATCTTTTAGGTTCCTCTTAAAGGCAAGATCACCACCTTTGAAGTCGAGCAAGCTCAAGTCCATGAGTTTCCATGCTTCCTCATCATCAAGGCTACTGAAGTCTTCTTGTTGGTGATCCCTTTCTTTCTTCTAAAGAAGTGTAGTGTTGAAGACATTAGTGAAAGATGTCTCAAGTGTCAAGACGAAGATATTAGTAAAGGGTATCTATCGTCCATAAGCACTTGTGGTAGGTGCTTAGAAGTCAAGACTATAAGCATTAGTGAAAGGTGCTTAGAAGTCAAGACACAAGACATTAGTGAAGGGTGTCTTGTAGATCTAGTCAAAGGCATTAGTGAAAGGTGCGTTAGATGTACATTCGATATGGTATGTTTCGATGTACAAGATAGACTAGTATTAGATCCAAGGATATTGATATCCTTGATGATGTTGTAAAGGTGTAGATCTCCTCTGGGATTAGTCGTTGGTGTAGTGTGGTAGTAGTTCCTCCATTGCAATGGAACTAGGTGCTTAGGCTAGTACCTAATAAAGGGTAGGCGACGTTGTGTAGGTGTAGTTCACCTTGGAGTGAAAGAACTAGGTAGTTAGCCTAGTACCTTATAAAGGGTAGGCAACGTTGTGTAGGTGTGGTTCACCTTGGAGTGAAAGAACCCTGTGGTTAGCCTAGCACCAGAAAAAGGGTAGGCGACGTTGTGAAGGCTTCTCCGCCATAATGAGATTGGTGTAGTGTTTACGAACTCTCGAGTAGGTGACTCGGGGAGTGGAGTTGGGCAAGGAAGGTGTCCTTGTAGCCGAACCACTATAAATACTCGCGTTGTGGTTTTGTGCTTCTTACTCTTATCTTTTCATTAGTTACCTTTATATGCTTGTTTATCAACATCCAACACACACATCCAAATAGATTGACATAAGTTGATCTAAATAGGTTAAAAGGAAGTTTTAATTGGCAAAACTATTCAACCCCCCTTCTAGTTTTTCACCGAATTCATCATTGGCCTGAACGAAGAAGACTATACTACAGAAGCTGCCAGGTACTAAAATCAAACAAAGAGGTGTATAGTAACAAACGGATCGTTGCTATAATGAATGTCAGTTTGGCTACAAGGTGGGATTACTCATTGCTGAAAAAGATCAAAGTCAAACGCCAAGACGAACAGGAATATGATTTTACTGAAGCTGATTTTACAAGATTGTCGCTCAACGACATTGAAGACATGTATCTGGCTAAGATACAAGGTCGAATGCGACATTTCTCCACCAACATCCAGCTGCAGTACATCAAGTCCTTGTTGATATTCATAAGAAGCATCGTCATCCAAGAACGTGATAAAGACCTTCAACTTGCCGTGGAATCATACCAGAAAAGGGTCAATCTCACTAAACCGTTGCTCCACTTTCCCGACATCAACCAACTCTCACAGTACAACATTCTCAAGAAACCAAAGTTTGGCGTAGTTTACCGCAGTGAACTTCACCATAACTGTTTCAGGCGTGCAATGAGCTTCACAAGTTTTGTGATAACACTCTGAAGAAGGTTCGTGACGGGTTAGCGTATCAGTTAAAAGAGATTCATGAAGGCATTGGGTCGAAGAAGCGGTGGAATTCCAGAGAAAAGAGGGATGTCAAGAAGATTATCAAGAGGATTGATGAGAGGCTGTTTCACCGGGATTAGATGCGGAGGTTAGAGAGCTTTGTGGGTGGAAGGGAAATCTTCACTCTTACGGGCTATCAACGTCAAGAGAGAACTCCCGGTGTTATTGACGGATTGCCTGGTACTCTCTAATTATTTCTTTGATTGATATTTGGATGATTTGATCTGTATAATTGACAATGGCTTGTGCACACATAACAGTGTACAACCCGTTCTTGTAATGAAAGGACCTTGTGGCACGCTTCAGTGCCACAATCCTATAAAAAGAGCGAAATCTTCTTACTTTTGAGTAAAACATATCAAAACTTTCATTTTTCAAAGTTTTGCTCAAAAGAACAAGTACTTCCCCTTATGTTTTCAAAAACCTCAAAAGTTAATATTACTTGTTGAGGGGGAGTATTTGCTAAAAATCTTTGTTCACAAATTGTTCTTCGTGGAAACTTCCCACAAAACTCAAAATGGTCATATTCGATATCAAAATTTCGTCAAAAATAACATTTATATGCCATTTTGAGGGGGAGAAAAATTGTGTGATACAAATATGTTGGAAAATGTGATTGAATCTTCGTGCCAAGACTTAACCCATGAATTGACGACATCGAAAAGATTTTTCTTCCAAGACTTATCTGAGTAGATTGTACCTATTCGAGAAGCTCTTGATCGACATGAACTTTGACGGGTTTGACAACCTTTCGAGGTTTGTCCACACCTTCAAGGTAGTTATTAGAGCTAGTTGTCACCTAAAAACTGACAATGTAACTCTTTAACTATGCAACGTAACCGTGTCTCGCGGGGAATTGTCTATGTCGAGTAGATCAATTCAAAAGTGCGAGCTCTACCCTCACTGTGCAGATTTTTGTCAAAACACTTGAGCACATGTGGAGGGGGAGTATTTCTGAAAATACAAAACTCTCTAATGTTACAAAATGTTTTCACTCATAAACACTTTTAAGAGATTTTCGAGAAAATGGCTTTATGGAAACTTAGGATAGTCATGGAGTTATAAGGTGACTAAGGTTAGGAATAACCGTCCTATGATCTGCCAGAGCCGGAGGGATCTACCCAAGGACACCACAAATAGTTAGAATTTAGAAGTCCTTAGGTATGATTATAAAAAGGAGAAAATTAGAATCGAAGAAAGAAGGAGTTGAAGAATTAAAAAGAAAAGTAAAGAAAAGGGTGAAAAGAAATAGCCCTCCAAATTATTCAACTTAGTGCAGACACCGGGTTCAATACATATACTACTGGTTGTCACTAGATGACACCGTTATTGAAGATTAAAGTCGTCATGGACCCAGTGATGCATGCACTAAACCTTCTTAGATACTCAAGTTTCTCTCAATAGATGCTTGTTTCATTCTCACAGGGAACCCTAAGTAAACTATCGGCTTTCTCTTAGAGATTGCTGGTATTGAAGAAGGAGATCTTCTCCCTAGTCTCCGCTCAGGAAAACCAAAGTGCACTATTGAGTTTAGAGCCACGAGATTCATCAAAAGATCTCTTAGGAACACTTGACATTTCATCACTTGTCATTCAACATTAAGGACACAAGTGATACCATTCTAGAGTCCTACACAGATCTTAGCAATCTGTCGAGAACATTTATGAGGGGTTCACAACTGTGATCCTCAGTGATTGAATGGAAACTCCTGCCAGGGTCAACATCAAACAGCCCTGATAGCAGGTCACTTCGGTAACTCCTTGTGGGTTACGCTTAGTGTTGTCTCAAACGGTCTACAGTCGTAGGGTGATGCTTCGGTGTACCTCAACGACTCACCTGAACTGTAGATGTACTTCGGTACATCGTGTTATCCTACTTGAGGGACTCCAATTCAGGAACTGCCTTTGCTAGAATTAGAGATGTGTTTTCACACTATGCTGTTAACACGCTCGAAGTTCAAACTTGTAGGTGCTGGAAATCCCGCTAAGGAGATTCCTTTCAAGAATCGAGTTCTGAAGATGTGGGTCATTACTTGAACTTGTTCAATGTTATGCCAACTGTCCCTTATGGGATTCAGATGGCTGATTCGCCCGACCAAGGTGAATGGAATCAAGACATTCATCAGAAGAACAATCGTAGTGGTCAATTCTCTAAGAAACGACCACAGTGACCGATTGGTGTTTATCACTAACCAATTCTTATGTTTTCTTCTTATGGATGCTCCTGGGAGATGATCGTGCAGATTCTCCACATGCTCATGCCAACAACAACATAAATTGAAGTTCTCTCGAAAGCCAACACAAAAGTCAGAATGATTCTTCGTCAAAGCCAAAGAATCTACAAAGTTTAGAGACTAAAGAGAACTACATCAACACTGAAATCCAACGTCAAAGAGCGTGTGAGCATGTTGGAGAAGAACGTGGAGACACCTGAGCAACGAAGCGGACCTGATGCAGATAACCACAACATAACATCACCATATCCACACTAGAACAAAGAACAAAGACAAATGAAGACGTCAAAGCTGAAAACTTCAAAGAAAAACAAGATCCTCACACTGGGGAGATTGTTGGAATCAAGACACTTTTTCTCACAAGAAAGAAGAATGTCAGAAGACGTCAAGGCAACTATTACATCCGCACCAACAACTTTTCAAGATTACTGAGTCATTAATTACCAAAACTTAGGGGGATATTGTTGGAATCACTTCTAAACTATATTTCAAGTGTTAGTAATCAATATGTAATAGGTTGCTTAATTAGACTTTTATGTTAGTATTAATAGCAAGGCGTATGTAGAAACCCATAAGCCTTGGCCCATGTCCAATAAGGAAGGAAGGGAACTTGTAGTATTGCCCTAGTCCCTTTCTCTATAAATACCTTTGTAAACCTTCATTTGAAGGTTGGTTGTTCACATTTCACCTAATATCCTACGCATAACATTTAGTATTCTATCGTGTGTTTTGTGTTTGTGTTCATCCAAACTCTCTCCATCTATATTTCTTACATATTGATGCTTGTGTTACATTATGGTGACCTAACATATGTGATATAAAATAAATATCGATTCGGTTTATTTTGATCTCGTACATTTATGTCAATAACAGGTTTGTGGAAATCGATAGTTCAGCCAGGTCAGCCTAGAGGAAACTACTGATGGTTCTTGTCCAAGTCAACATATTGGAGTGGTATGCCACTTAATTATACTTTTCTAAATACTTTATCAGACAAATATGTAGTTTCCTTAAAATATGGATAAATTATGAGCTCCTAATCACACATACCTGCCGTTCATATGTTCATCCCTACAAGATATTATATCATTCTTATGTTATTTACTGTACAACCATTATCTTAATTTTATGCTTATATCCACTTAAGCTGTTAGCTTTTTTGTACATGATCTACTTATTTAGGTTGATATACTTATTTAAGTTGGTGTTGTTTATTTTATTTGGTGTATTATGGGCCAAAAATCATGATACAATAAATAATTAAGGAATGGTCAAGTCAAACTAGTAAATTTTAAAATAAATCACAGGCCAAATTTACATTCTTGAATGGGTTTTGGAAAGATACATATATGTTTACGTATAAAACATATATGTTTTGTGTTTTGATTATATGTTTACGTATAAAACATTTATGTTTTGTGTTTGGACTATATATGCTTTGCATACATAAACAAATTGGTTTCATGTTTATTTGCGTTTGCTAGTTTAAGCTTGTGCATGTATGTTATGTTATCATGACTTTTATTTTAAAAGTATTTAATCTTGACTATTATGTTTTCTAGGCGTGACAATATATTCTTCAAAGGCTTGCACATATGTTTTAACGAATTTGATGAGAAACTGGAAGTACATATATGTTCTTGGAAGGCGTGCACATATGTTTTTGGAAGACGTGCACAAATGTTCAAAAGAATCTGATGAGAAACTTCAAACACATATGTTTTGTGCACAAATGTTCTTAGAAGGCGTGCATATGTATATTCAAAAGGAGCGTGCACATATGTCCAAACTTCTGAACTTTGACAACTACGAATGTGCATATATGTCCGACTTCTAAAAATGTTGATAACAAGGAGTGTGCACATATATCTGTTTGCGTTAAATATTACTTGTACACACATGTATAGATCGATTAGATTCATTTATTTCTGCTTCTTAGAAATTTGTATTTAATTGTATATCAATCGATATTCGATTTTGTATTTAACATGTATCTTCTTGGTTTCATATAAACTTACTTATCTAGAAAACATATATGTCGAAAAAACTATTTCAAAAACTAAAATAATAAAATTATTTCATAAAAACACATATTCACTAAATCAGTTTTAAAACATGCATGTTCAGAAAAAATCAAAAAAAAAAAAAAAAAAGGCCAAAATAAATTTTAAAAAAAAAACGAAAATTGAATGTTTTTTAAAAATAGGATTTATTTATTTATGAATATCAAAAATAATATAAAATTGACTTTTACTATTATACCCTTTTGAATTAAATAAAAATGTTTAATAATTCAAAAATGCTATGTTGCATTGATATGTTGCACAATATACATTACTAGGAGTACATAAGGGATTCTTGCAGTTCTCGCACTATAAGGTTCTCAAAATAAAGGCACTATATATATATCTCTATATTATATATAACAGGAGGCATTTGGCATTAATGCCACCTCAATGTCACCTCAATGCCAACTCAATGCCAACTCAATGTCACCTCAATGCCACCTAAGCATTATATGTCCACCTAAGCAATTAATTCTTAAATTTCGGAATTTTATTATTTATTTTGTAATTTTCGAAATTTTATTAAATATTTTTGAAAATTGATTTTTGAAAATTGTTTATAAAAAAGTGGCTTTGCAAGGATTGAACCTTGGTTATTTGGATAAATAACTTGTGTGTTTACCACTTAGGCAACAAGTTATTTTGATAATTATGTTGCATACTATAATATATAAATGTCTATAATTATATTGGAATCCTATACTAATTATATCTTTTAAAACTTATTATAGATATCTTTTCCTTAAATATAGTTTAAGGATATATCCTTTTAACCATCACATACAGGGGAAAAAATACTCTCTTTTCCTCAAAACCCTAATGGTGAAAAGAGGTACGTTTTATATCACTAAATTCATTCCCAATTCATGAAGAGGTTTAGCTATTTCTTTGTGTTAACAACATGTGTATTCTCTCTCAGGTTCATAATGATCCATGATTTTTATTTGGTCTCTTTAATGATTTATTATATTCATAAATGTTGAATAACTTTTGATTTGTTGTATAACTTTTGTATTTGATATGTAACATGGCGGCAACTGGAAGAACATGAACGTGTGATAACACCTAATCTTGCATGGCTAAAGGTAAATATTCTGTAACACTACGCTTTTTCTTCTTAATTGAATGAGGCTTAAAAAGTTATTCACTCTTGAATTCAATACAGCCCTAATCCCATATCCTCTAAAAAGAAGTCGTCAGGGGATTTTTAGTTTGTTCGACTCTAACAAGGTAAGCTTTGTACTTACATTATATTACAACACACTTTTATGTCAATTGATTCTGACCTTAGCATCATCTTAAGTTTAGATTGACGTTCATTAGTTTTAGCAGACATACACAACTTTTTAACCGTAAACGTTTGCACATGCTAGGATGGAGCTTTACAAGATTCTGAACTTGATGAGCTATTTTCAACTGCACCAAAAAAGTGAGTTGGTTTCCCTTTGGAGCAATCTTATAATTCATATTATTGACTTGATGCATGCATTCATATTTAGGTGGTTCTGATATTTAATAAAAGTAAGTGATTCCTCATTGCATGTATGCTAAAAGTGGTACTTTTGTTCTTTGAGATGTTTTTTTAATTAGTACTACGTTTTAAGCAAAATATAGTAAGATACAGTTGTGATAGGAACTTAAAACTTTTTTTAATATTGATTCGATGTTGGATATCATATTGTGTAGGTTTATTATGTTACTGTGAAACTCAATATTGGGTATAAACTTTTCAAGAAGATAGTTTAAGCCAATATATAAGTGCATCATATCAGTGTTGTATTCACATTCTGGCTTTTTCCATCATTAGTAACAGTCATTACATGTGATTTATTTTTCGACTATCAGTCCTTGGGATGAAGCTCCTTACAACGATTTAGTGGAGAGAACTGAACAAGGAGACCTAGAACTTTATGCGTTTATCTCTCAGGTATGTGCTATCATTTGTAGTTAATTACTCCGTACAGAACTTTACTTAAAACAAAATAACAGGCAAAAGTTTATAGGTATTCATAAGTATTTTTGTAACACTAAGCTTTTGGTTGAAGTGGGCATTAATGACATTACTTGATCCAGCTCAAAGTTTGGCTTATTTGAGATTGTTTTTCAATGATATATTTTTGGACCAAAAAATGCTAGAAAATCTGCTCTTTTGAGCTCATTTGTAGGAAGGTGCTCCTCATTAACAACTTTTACTGGATGGTTGGCTTAAGTTTATCATTTCCTTGATACATGTTTACTGTTATACTACCTTTTAAAGCATGTGCTCAATCTGTTTGCAGGCCTTTCCTAAACAATTATGATATAACAAGCAATCGGTGCTATACAGTCAATTTCGTTGAGCAACGTGGGGTGAGTGTCTGAGTGAAACATTGTGATTTTTAGCGTTCTCATCCGACTGTTCCGTTTTAGGTGTTTTCATTCTTTATCCTTATTGGGTGATCTTATATACTTGTCTTCATTTTCTTTGTACACATGAGGTAGTCCCACCATCTGAAGGGCAAAACTGGATGTATACATGGAGATAGTCATACTTTAATGTTATTAATTGTGCAATTTGCAAAGTCGTTATTGTACTCTGTTCATTTAATATAAGAATTCCCTACTCATCTTTTTTACGGCTGTCTGTGCCAATTAGGCGATGAAGAAAACTCTTATATTGCATGAAATTCAAGAAGATAATGTTAAAGAATTTCTATCCAGTAAGGACTCATTTGCTGCCTGTGATGTAGCAGTTTTTGTTTATGACAGGTGAGCTTGATGCACTATGTTTCTAAGTCTTATTAGGTGCTAATGAACGTTTTTAGTTTGGTATAGGTTACTTATGGTTTTCGAAGACAAATAAAAGTAATTACTGGATCTTATTACGTATTCAATTCAATAACGATTGATTACGAGGTTTGTTTTCTTATAAACTTGATGATGGCTACGTTTAATTTTCTACCATGCATGCATTCTATGTTTAACTTGAAGTTGATCGATCAGTTATGAGGACGTCGTCATCATACCATTTAATTTGCTGGATAGGGATTATTTTGGGTATATCCATAATATATCTTTTATTTAATTCATGTGTTTATGATTTAAAGTTTTGATTTTTATTATTGTTTAAATATAAAGATTTGGATTTTGATTGATTAGGTTACTAACTTAGGCTAAAGTCATGCATCATTAGAGACGACGACTGACTCTTGCAAGTAAGCCAATTTTATCGCAGTTCCTTTCTATTGTAATATTATCGAGTTCCTAGGATTGATCAGATAAACCCCACATTAGCTCGGTAGAGGTATTGATCAAGTTCATAGGTTCTACTTAATCAAATAAGATATTTAATAGCATTTGTAACTGAATAGACGTCTGTAACATCAAAAGGTATACAAAAAAAAATACTTCATTGCACACGATAAAAAAATAGTGAACTTTGTTACAGTTAGGTGCAGCAAACCCTTTACTGAAGATTATAAATCAAGAAAAAGAGAAGAGCTTGGATGGGCAAGTTTTTGACCGTGAGGGTTTAGAAGAACTTTCGAAAGAAGGGGCAACTTTGGTAAGTGTGTATATCTATATTTCTTAAAATCATAAAGGGGGGGATTAGAATTGCATTAGAGGCTATGATAACTGATAATCTTGATAATAAGTTTATATTTCTATGTTTTTCAGATGTGAGTGATTCAACAAACGTACTGTCCCCTGGAAGGACAACAAGTGAAATAGTTGTAGCAGATTCATTACTACGACATATTACATCTGCAAAAGGAAGAGTTATTACTACTCAGTTTTCGTCGAATATTCATCGACTTGGAAGTGTGAAAGCTGCAGCTGATTTAGCTGGCAGGAAGTTGGTATGTCATTGGCTAGATTAAACATTACACTTTGCAGTGAAGTCTGAATTTTTATTTACAGAATATAACAAAAAAATGCTCATTGTTACAAAATGTGTCGATGTGTTATTTTCAATCTCAAAACAGTTCAAATAACAATAGTTTGCTAAAAAAGAACATGTCAAGCGAGTTGAAGTTTGCTTGAAATGTCTTTTTAGTACATATAACTCTCTGATTCGTTCAGTTCAAAGATTTAGATTATTATTGATAAAAAGGTCTGTTTGGCTTACCGAACCTGCCCAACTTCTCATATTTATATGGATAGGATGATGATACCATTATGTTTCAAGTATTTGTTGGGATGTCTTTGAGGACATACCTTGATGCTGCATGGAAAGATGGAAAGGCACCAATTGACCCATCAACTCTCCAAATTCATTTGAATCTCTCCAAATTACACTGTGCTATGATACCAAAACTAAGCTCAAGGACTACTCAGAAGGCAAGAGAAATCTCGAGGCACACTGAGGAAGAGTGCATATAACAATGAAAATCCATTGCCAGAATTTAATGTTGCAGCAGCAGGTTTCTATTCCTACTTTATTTTACCACAAAATTAAGATACTCAACCGTCACTTGCGTCTTTCCATCAGGCCTAAACCAAGCACAAGTACCATCTTTATGCACCTTAGTCAAACGAGCACCAAGCTTGGTAACATGAACATGACTAAGAGGCATAAGTTCAGTTGTTTCATCAGTTGCATAACCAAACATATTGATCCAGCACCAATATCCTCAGGCTTCTTATTCAAATGACCATGAACACCTTGAGAAATATTGGGACTCTGTTGCTCACTCTCGCCTTATTATGGCAGGAGGATCCATTTTCAAGCACCTCGGCAGGTATCTCATTGGCATGTCACATGAAACCCATGCCTGGAATCCTAACCCCACAGCTGATCCGTTAATAACCATTGGTAATATACATTAATATACATTCTTTACAGCATTTGATTTTCACCATTTGATTACTTATATTTAGTATGATTTTTGGACCGTTCGGATTTATTTCACTAAAATGCAATCTTACATTTTACTATATCTTATACTTCAGTTAAAGAACTCGATAGCTGGAATATTTTGTGAAGCAACCTTCTATTCACGAGGACAAGCTAATGATTAATAAACGAGGAGAGTTGATGGTAGCAGGAGGGGCGGTTATTGGTCGTGGTGATGTGGCTTATGGGGGCAGCTTGGAGGCTACGTTAACAGATAAGGATTTTCTGGTGGGTCAATTTTTGTGAAAAATTTTTCTTTTTGCTTATTAGTCTTATTTTCTGCTTAAGAGTCAAATAAGCACTTCCTTGCTTATTTGCTTATTGCTAATTATCAACTGTTCTTAAGTACCGTTTTAAGTTGCAAATCAGTTTTACATAAGAGAATCTTAGTTTAGCTTTTCAGAAAACCAGTTTTTAAAATGTCTTCAACCCATAAAGGGATGTTTGGTTTAGGCTAAAACTTGAGCCAAATCTCATTTGTGCCCATTTTGACTTTATAGGTCAAATTCCATTCAAGGTTTTTAAGTTATTCTTATAGGTATAAATCTGATTTAGCAAGTTTTACAAAAGTTGGGTGGGTATAAATTTTTTTGTACCTTTTTGTTACTGCACACAGAACAGCAGCATACGCGGCTGTTCAGCCATATTTTTCACAGCTTATTTCTCATCAAAATATTTTCAAAGTTGCTTTTCTTAAGTCCTCACATACCCCTTGCAATATGACTTTAGTTTAAATTCCCTTAGTTTCACCATGTCTTAGCTAAATTTGCATTTGAAAACTGTCCATTGGGCATTGTGGTTTCTGTTTCAGCAGCATACTAGCCCAAGTGGCTTATCTTTTAGATTTTTCATTTGCTCAATATGAATCCTTATGCTCTGAAATTTGGTACACATAATCCCTGGTAGGTAGTGTAGTTATTTCTTATTTTTATGAATTTTTATGTGGTCTTTTAGATAGCTTTTTAGGAGCCCAAACAGCCCCCTCTTGGACTGTGTGCACTGCATAACAGCAGCCTGTTGGAGTCCATTAGTTTTAGCTTATCTCAGATTCCCACTAGCTTATTTTAGGTAAATTAGTGCCTTTTAGTTGATTAGCTTAGGTTTTCTTTAAATTATGCTCTTTAGTGCTTAGTTGTAGCTTATTAGCTTATTTGCTCAATGGTTCTCCCTTAGTATAACCATTTTTGCCAAGTGCTTATCCCATTATTTCCTTAGTCTCTTTCATTTATATTCTTCTTCTAAATGTAGTTGGAGGTGTCTGAAGTTTAAATAGTTATATTACAAACATGCAAAATGGATTCATGTTTATACTTTATACAACAGAAACATAATTTTGAATCAAACACGTGGCTTAAAGTTGTTTAGAGCCAAACAAATTGAAAACTTAGAACACATGCTTAGAAATAGATAAGAAAAACTGGTATGGTGTTCCTTGTCTCCTTATTTCTGCTAAGAGTAACTCCAATGGTAAGAATTTCTTATCCTAACCCGTAAAAGTACTTATTGGGTATCTGTTGTATTTGGTTGCTCTTTGCAATGTGCTGCTAGACCTTACAGACTGAAAATACATGCTAATATAATTTCTTCTTTGTGATAGGTACTTTTTGCTTATGAAAATTAGGCTATGACTGCTATAGGTGTATAACGCCAGTGACTTTTGATTGGTCTTGCATGTGCGCCAATATGACATGTTCGGTTTTCAATTCGTATGATTAGCCAACTGTAAGTACTCTTTAAGTATCACTGCACACAAACAAGTGTTTATTATACTTTTCTAAATACTTTATATTGATGCTTGTGTTATATTATGGTGACCTAACATATGTGATATAAAATAAATATTGATTCGGTTTATTTTGATCTCGTACATTTATGTCAATAACAGGTTTGTGGAAATCGATAGTTCAGCCAGGTCAGCCTAGAGGAAACTACTGATGGTTCTTGTCCAAGTCAACATATTGGAGTGGTATGCCACTTTATTATACTTTTCTAAATACTTTATCAGACAAATATGTAGTTTCCTTAAAATATGGATAAATTATGAGCTCCTAATCACACATACCTGCCGTTCATATGTTCATCCCTACCAGATATTATATCATTCTTATGTTATTTACTGTACAACCATTATCTTAATTTTATGCTAGAATCCACTTAAGCTGTTAGCTTTTTTGTACATGATCTACTTATTTAGGTTGATATACTTATTTAAGTTGGTGTTGTTTATTTTATTTGGTGTATTATGGGCCAAAAATCATGATACAATAAATAATTAAGGAATGGTCAAGTCAAACTAGTAAATTTTAAAATAAATCACGTGCCAAATTTACATTCTTGAATGGGTTTTGGAAAGATACATATATGTTTACGTATAAAACATATATGTTTTTTTAAGATTATAAAACATAGTTTTTTGTTTGGATTATATGTTTACGTATAAAACATTTATGTTTTGTGTTTGGACTATATATGCTTTGCATACATAAACAAATTGGTTTCATGTTTATTTGCGTTTGCTAGTTTAAGCTTGTGCATGTATGTTATGTTATCATGACTTTTATTTTAAAAGTATTTAATCTTGACTATTATGTTTTCTAGGCGTGACAATATATTCTTCAAAGGCTTGCACATATGTTTTAACGAATTTGATGAGAAACTGGAAGTACATATATGTTCTTGGAAGGCGTGCACGTATGTTTTTGGAAGACGTGCACAAATGTTCAAAATAATCTGATGAGAAACTTCAAACACATATGTTTTGTGCACAAATGTTCTTAGAAGGCGTGCATATGTATATTAAAAAGGAGCGTGCACATATGTCCAAACTTCTGAACTTTGACAACTACGAGTGTGCATATATGTCCGACTTCTAAAAATGTTGATAACAAGGAGTGTGCACATATATCTGTTTGTGTTAAATATTACTTGTACACACATGTATAGATCGATTAGATTCATTTATTTCTGCTTCTTAGAAATTTGTATTTAATTGTATATCAATCGATATTCGATTTTGTATTTAACAAGTATCTTCTTGGTTTCATATAAACTTACTTATCTAGAAAACATATATGTCGAAAAAACTATTTCAAAAACCAAAATAATAAAATTATTTCATAAAAACACATATTCACTAAATCAGTTTTAAAACATGCATGTTAAAAAAAAAAAAAAAAAAAAAAAAAAAAAAAAAAAAAAATGAATGTTTTTTAAAAATTGGATTTATTTATTTAAAAAAATTAAAAGTAATATAAAATTGACTTTTACTATTATACCCTTTTGGATTAAATAAAAATGTTTAATAATTCAAAAATGCTATGTTGCTTGATATGTTGCACAATATGCATTACTAGGAGTACATAAGGGATTCTCGCACTTAACAAGGTTCTCAAAATAAAGGCCCTATATATATAAAATAAAAGAAAAGTTTTTTGAATGCCATCACCCCTATTCTGACGTCATATATTGTGTACATGTGGTATGTGATTAATGTGATTGAAGAGGATTAATTAATAAGAAGTTACAAACCCTAATTTTGATGATTTTTAATTTTTTATGGAATTGAAGAATTGAGGGTTTTAGCGAGACCCCTATTTTTTTCCCTCTATTTATATTTCTGAAGGTATTTGGTTTGTTAGAGTTTGAACTTCGGTTTGTTTTTATATTTATACTCCTAGTTTTTATTATTTTATTTTAATTGATAATGGTAAAAGGGAGCCCAATATGAAATGTAAATGGGCCTTTAAGCTTATTTGATGGGGCTTATGAACTTATAAAATCAAGTGGATAAGCTCAGAAGGCTAAGAAAGAAAGCCTATAAGCTTATTAACTTTTTAATTAGCTCTTATGATTGAGACTAAGAATGTCAATCTCTTAAGATAAATAGCTAATTGAGTTAGCTATGTTTGGCGAGGGTGTATAAAAGGTTTATTGGGGATTGGATTTTTAAAATAAGTCGGCTAATAAAACAAGTCTTGTTTGTCACACAGGTTTATGAAGGCTTATGGCTTATAAAATAAGTCGTAAGCTTCCATAAGCCCGAATCCATAATATAGAGCTTATAGAGGCTTATTGTTAGTTAAATTACTTAAATACCTTTAAAAATATAATGAATTATTACATAAAAGCTGGAAATTTATGTGAATTTAATTTGATGTATTTTTATGTGATTTTACACTAATAAGCTTCAGCTCCAACTAATTCGCCAAACAACATTATAAAAATATCATTTTCAACTCGGCTTATAAAAAATATTGTGCCAAACATATCCTATATCCCGAAAGCAAGAAATATTAACTCCTCCCCAATATGTTGCTCTAATAGACGTGGACCTCACATATATTTATAAGCCTAGTCTAGAAGAAAAAAAAAAAAAGAAACACCCCCAAACTCCCCAAGAAATTAAGAAAGGAAGTGTTTGATACATTTAAGAGAATACATCCAAAATCAGTCATCAAATGGGTGTTTGATAAAAATAAGTGGGACCACTGACCAATTCAATTTGCTTCTGGATCATTTTGCGTGATGGACATCCTCAGCCTTTCAGCATCTATAGTTTCTTTATTGCCCTATTTTATTATTATAATGCTTTATTGGTAGCCCCATATGCTCACTTAACTCAACCACATGTTCTTAATAACTTGATATATTCAGGACTACATTTACAAGTACTCAACATTTTTTAACTTTATCTTTTCCTCAATATAATAACAATTTTTTTGCCACATTGCTTACCTTTATATATATATATATATATATATATATATATATATATATATATATATATATATATATATATATATATATATTTTATGGTGATGTAGGAGCCATAAGGCCATCACTTACATATTTTTGGAGTGATTCTTTTATTTACATTTTCTTGTAATATTATAGTTTGTTGAATATTTTTAATTGATTAATTATTTCAAATTTAAAGAAGAAAAGTAATGATTGCGTTTCACAATTTGATTTCTATAGATGCCAATTTTACATATTGTTTGATTTATAAACTTGATCATTGTAATAATAAAAAATGATCATATGTCAACTTCAAATCAAACACAATGTTACAATGGTAATTTTACGTCATTCAGATTGTTATTCAAAACGCTTATCAAACGGCCCATTTTCATTCAGAGCCAAGTTCATACAGATCACTCTATATTATTCAGGACGCTAATTGATTCCGTACTAAATCATTTTTTTTTTTTATCAAACAGCCCCTTTTCATTTGAAAACCAAGTACAACTTAAATAGCAAACAATAAGAAATATGTGGTATCCTAGTCTTTACGAACAAGCAGAACATGGGAATATTATAAGTAATGCAGGTATGTCATCCCTAATATTATGCATGGAAAGTTATAGAGTGCAAAGTGAATGTGGATCAAATGGAGATAAATGGATGATATGCATGAAGACTTGGTCATGAACTTCATGCACGTATCATCATACATCAGTAAATAAGCCTAGACAAACAACTTCTTCATATTCATGTGATGATGGAAGTTTCTAAAAGTCATGGTAAGTTACTAAAGATTGGTTAGAAAGTTCTCATATCAAAGAGACCACCTCAACTAAGTTGATTAATAAGAATGTGAAGCTAGATTTCAATTTAATTTGTAAATATTTTAGTACTGCTCTTGAATGCAGGTAGAAGTAGACAAAGTGGTTTGTCTCATGAGTCACATAAGAACCTACACAAATCAAAACTTGGGCATTAGTTTCCATCTCAAACACATTAATTAAAAACGTTTTTATTAAATTAAAAAATAATAATAAATAAATAATGCAACAATTAGGATCTGCTTATAT
The DNA here is from genome assembly GCA_019973895.1 of Chrysanthemum seticuspe. Taxonomy (NCBI): domain Eukaryota; kingdom Viridiplantae; phylum Streptophyta; class Magnoliopsida; order Asterales; family Asteraceae; genus Chrysanthemum; species Chrysanthemum seticuspe. The sequence continues at coordinate 320,553,777 of BPTQ01000004.1, read as the reverse complement.
TGTTTGTCAAATAGTGGTTCAATTCTCGGTGCAATTCTTATGGATGCAAAGTTAATTACAAAAATAGAAGTATTAGTTATGCTCTGATGAGTTGTTGTAAAACCAAGCTATGAACCAGTTTTTAACTATTCTAAAGCTAAATGTGTACGTGTTGTTTAGGCCTCCAATTGAGCAGGGCAGTAGAGAAAGCTAGCTAAATGTATGTTGTCTAGGCCTCCAAAAGTGATTGGGGGGAACCAGTGTACCACAACTAGTATGTAAAACCAGGTGTCTGAATATTCCGAGTCTAAATGCCTACAACGAATCATATACGTTATGGTTGTTATACTACTTTAGAAGTTTAATATAATTTCATCATTTCAAAAAAATAAATAAATAAAAAGAAAATGGAAAATAAAAAATAAAAATATGCACAAAAATATATGTCAAACTAAAGCCACCATAGTTTATTCCAGAGTAGTTCATTCCAGAAAACACACCTCATATATCTCTTTCACACACATTGCACCTATCTATAAATACACACAGATATATTTCATTCCAGAACCAACTTTTTTAGTCAAAAAACAAACCAAAATGGAGGGTATAGAGCACAAGACAATAAGTGCAAATGGTCTCAGCATGCACATAGCACAGAAGGGTCAAGGCCAATTAGTCTTGTTCATTCATGGCTTCCCTGAGCTTTGGTACTCATGGCGCCACCAGATTGTCTATTTAGCAGATCATGGTTACCGAGCTGTGGCACCTGACCTACGTGGCTATGGTGAGACCACAGGTGCACCACTTAATGATATCACCAAGTTCACTATCCATCATCTTGTGGGTGATATGATTGGGCTTATTGATGCCATTGCTAGTGAAGGTGAAAAAGTGTTTGTTGTGGGTCATGATTGGGGTGCAATTATTGCTTGGTATTTGTGCATGTTTAGGCCTGATAGAGTTAAAGGTTTGGTGAATATGAGTGTGCCGTTTGTTCCATGGAACCCGAATGGAGATGCGTTTCAAATGTTGTCAAAAGCTTATGGGGAAGATTACTATGTGAGCAGATTTCAGGTAAGTTTGGGTCTTTGTTTAGCCTCTAAATTAGATAGGTTTCAATATAATTAGCTACAATTTATTTGAAGCTTTTGAAATCTAGTCTTCTTAATCTACTTCTAAAAAGTAGTCGTTCTTGTGAAAGGTTAATCTTTTGAATACAAAATTTATAATAATACTACGTACTATTTTTGTTTCAATATCTTTTTTTGTTATGTTAAATTAAGGATCTCGGTTAAGTTTTATTGTCAAACATGTATGATCGATAATAACGATTTCAGCTAAAAATTCAGCTCTTTTAAGTATTAATTAATAGTTTGTCAAGTATACGACTCTAATAATGTCTCAACTTGTAAATGAATTTAGTAAATTTGTTATGATATACTTTTAGTCCGTTTTTAATGTGACTGTGTTAGTTTGTCTTTCTCTAAAAGAATAAAAAAAAAAAAAAAAATGCCCGTACACTTAATTATGATTCGTATGTATTACTTCTTTTAGAAACCAGGAGACTTTGAAGCCGAGTTGGCTAAAATGACTTGTAAAACATTTATGATGAAGACCTTGGCATATCGAGATCCAGACGTAATTTACATTCCAAAAGGTAAAGGATTTCGACACTCGCCTGGTGACACACCAGTACCTTTGCCGCCTTGGTTGACAGAACAAGATGTGGAATACTATGCTAACCAACTCGAAAAGGCTGGTATCACTGGTGCAGTTAACTATTATCGAGCTTCTCATTTGTAAGTTACAAAAGAAACACCTATATATAGTTTAAAATGTAATGGTTCACTTCATATGAATATTCTAGTCATTTTGATTTTGCTCATATCATTATAGGAGCTGGGAACTAACTGCCGCATGGCGAGGCGCTAAAGTGATGGTACCAACAAAATTTATAGTCGGAGACCTTGACTTAACCTATTATATGCCGGGCTTTAAGGACTACATGCTAGGCGAAGCGTTTAAGAAAGATGTTCCATTGTTGGAGGAAGTCGTTGTGATGAAAGATGTAGCTCACTTCCTTAATCAAGAGAAGCCTGATGAGGTCAATAAACATATAATCGATTTTCTACAGAAATTCTAATTGATTTCGAGTGTCACAAAGTTGATATGGGCCGAAGTTAAGCTGTGTTGTGAGATTCTTGATTTGGCTGCAGACGTGTGGAGATGCCTACTTTTTAAAGTTGTGTGTTTTGTCATGATGTGTAACTCTGTTTTTTAGTTCTTACTATTATCATATGAGGAAATTCCTAAAATGACTAAAAATTCAAATGTTAGTCAAAAAAATAAATAAATAAATAAATTCTTAAAATAGACCGGTGTGACCGGATAACTGTGCTGACTCTATTAAAATTTTAACACGTGTCACATTCTTTAATGATAAAGTACATTCAGTCGGTGTAAAAGTGGTGAAAGCTACCACACTTTATTGACTAGGCTTTGTTTATTATCGATGGCCCCACACACACATACAAACACCACTCCAACACCCCAACAAATACTCATCTTCCTTAATTATCATCTTCTTCATACTTCACTAGCCAAAGCCACCACAAGAAAATATTTACCGGGAGGTAGATCATGATAAACCAAGGAAAAAAATCATCACAGGAACTTTTGTCCAATCGCCATTTCCATCAAACCCGGTCCATCCTCCATATACAATTGCTAGAACCTCAACCGATACCAACAACCTTGTTGCAGCGATGAAAAGACATGCTTCAAAGTGTGGACTTTTTGGAAGACTGCAATTTTCTTATTAAAGGGTAGATACACATTACGGAGTACTAAGAACATAAAGCTAGCAGAAGCTAGATACATGGAGAAAACTGTTGGTTTATGGATATATTTAATATGTGTATGACCGGATTCGAACTCGAGACCACGGGATTGCACACTTTACGTATGAGACTCGATGTTTAAATAATTAATATAAAATATTATGTTTAATTATTAAATTCACAATAAACGACTTAACGAGCGATAAGTTCTTATCGAAAGTGACTATCGGTCGTTAAATGTCAACGGGATATGAAGAAAAGTAAACAAGCCAAGAGACGGTTTTAGGAACCCTCTTTTGGGCTTGTTTTTGGCCGAAACTATGGAATCCCACATCGGAAACCATAGTAAATTTGACATGTACCATAAGGCTACAAATACATTCCCTTGTATTCATCATTTGGTACACTAGATTTCAATACAGGGCCAAACTTCTTCTTTTCTTCCCTTTTGTCGTGGTCGACGAGTGAATCCCCATTGTAAGGGATTTACGAGTGACCTTGAGCATAACAAAGATGTTTGGTTATTCTATTGTGATCAAGAACTAGCATTCGCATCGAATCGCTAATAGTACGTGTGTACAAAAACGTGGTGTAACACACTATTGTTACATCAATTGGTTTGAATTGAAAAACGGTAAGGGTCAATTCGTTAAACCACATAAACCCTAATTAGGGTTCTTGAATTGAAGAGATCTAGCCAATTGCAAGAGGTATGTTACGTTTTATTTTCAGTAAATTAATTGCTATTATTCTTTAAGTCTTCCGATGTGTACTCTGTGATGTCTACATGTTATTATTTGTATATCATGTATCTTAAACTCAACAGTGGCATCACGAGCCTTGAGCATAATGAAGTTCTGAATTTGTTAAACTACTTGTAAAGTGGGTTGTAACAAACTAAAGTCAGGAACTGTCAATGTTTTGTAATATCCCAAAAGAGAACAATGTATTGTTGCTTTACTTGCTAAACTATTTAAAGGTAATCTTTAAATTGTTAAAGGCAAGTGGGAGTTTTGGTTTAGATCTTGAAAGATTAAAGTTACAAAATACATAATCTTCTAAAATACACTTGCAAATATCATGATGAGGTTAAACATGTAAATGATAGACCTCAATATGATGGAATTGTCATTCATAGATCCGTAAGGATATCTCAGATATTTAATATGCTGAGGATTATGAGTTACAGGATCATGGTAAGCCTGTTAATCATGATGATGAATTTACCAAATGTTGAATTGTGGTAAATCAATCATACTATGAATGTTGAGATGCTGTCCATAAAGATAATCAACTTTAGATACTTGGTTTATCTTAATGATGAAAATGAGTTTCTTCAAAGGATAGAAACCCTAGTGGTTTAAATCTTTGTGTAGAAATCATATGGACAATATTGTACACATATTTAATGCATGTCTAGTGATAATAATATTAATCATATTTAAGCAATTCACTATGATTGAATATTCTTTTCTAGATACATTAAATAGAAGTATAAAGATTATAATTGTCATACTTAGTTTCATTGATATGAAATTTTGACAATGAATATAAAAACTCTTTGTTGTGGAATTACTTTTGCGAGGACGATAAGTAATACAAACTAGTTTTATGAATTCAAATAATATTTGAATATGTACAAACTGCAAGAATCCATGAATGGATATATGCATGCATCTATGAGATGATTCTTATGTTTAATATTAAATCGATGTTTGATTTAAAAATTAAAATAAGATAGCTCATAAGTATTCCTGAAAGCTAGTGGGAGTATTATTTTCTTAAATCTTATATGTTGTATGGGCAACTACATTCCACCTAAATTAAGTTTTAATTGGGAATGAAACTTCGTTTGTAAGATTTGGAAATAAGAAATACAACCTTGGAATATATGTTTATTACTATAAACATATGCGGTAAATAAATGAGTATAATAGAACATGATGGATATATAATGAGATCTTAAAGTCTAACTTGAAGATTTATCATGTACATCATGTTGTAAGATTATTGTATCATGCTTGGATACAAGATGATTAGACAACATTGAAAGTTATTAGTGTAATAAATATTTTAAAGGAAATATGTTTGGATTTAGAATCACATTCCACAGTCTGGAGATGCTCCTAGATTCTATGGATGAAAATATGACAACTGTTTCATAATTGTCATTGCCAACAAACTTGAGTTTTGGTAGGCACCAACATTACACTATAACTGTTCAAAGTTTACGGACGTTTAAAGATCATATTGTTGTACACAATGATGCTAGTATAATTAAGATGACACTCAATTCTAGTCATGGTATCGTTGATGATGAGCATGTTGACTAGTTATGCTCAACTAAGAGCATAGTTGCATTATACATTATAGTATAAAGAATACTTTAAACTTTAAAGTTTTGAAAGATGATTGTCATAAAAGGTAGTTCAGGTTGTCACGCACCTTATGGAATGATATTACAATATCAAAATATGTGTAAACACATACAAGAAATTCACTTATTGAATTCTTGAAATAAGTATTCTCAAAATTCCTATAGATCAAAGTTAGTTGAAATTATGCCCTGTCAACAAGTATGATTATCATGACTTGAGACAAAATTCATTAACTAAGAATTATCATGCATTGATCTATTTAGTATTTGGATAAAGGATATTATAAACATTATTATTCAAATGAAATAAAGTATTTTGTTATGTTTATTATTCATTTATTATGATGTTATCCTATATTTGCATGTTTAAATCCTTGAATAACTTAAGTTATTCTAAATAGTCCGTTGTCGATCAATAAAATGGGAATGATATTGAATTAAGACAAATCTGAGTATTAGTTAGAATATAATTGAAAGTATATTGATGCGTAGCATGACTAATTTCAGATGATATTCAATGGATTGAATATAGGACTTATCCCAACCACATGATGGTACTTTATGGATCTTTGTCATTAAGTACATCATGAACATTTATCCTCTGACTTGTGATACCAGAGAAATGTCATGGACGTAGTGCATTTTTGTGAAGCAATCTAACGCTATACGTAACTGGTAGTTATAAGGGTTGTTTTCAGAAGTGTTGCGAAATTTATGAATTCTGCTCGTAGTCAAAACGGGATTTGTTTCCTTCAAATTTATTTTGAAGTATAATACTGTTGGGCCCCTCGTAGGGTTGTCAAGATGTTTGCATGGCCATGCCCAAGGTCTTCTGGAATATGTTCAGAAGAATTGGTAATCTTGATCAATCATATAAAGCGAGAAACAGAATAGTTAATTAAGAAATGAGTGAGATCCATATTCTTATTAACATGGTATTAGAAACAAAAGGATAAGTATGATGATGAATCATTAAATGGTTTTTCCATGAAACCATACTCGAGTTGTTCTGGGGTCATTGGCGTGTTGCTAGATGCTAACCAATGTCATTACGCATACCAAGATATCTCCAAGTGGGAGCTGTTGGTTTATGGATATATTTAATATGTGTATGACCGGATTCGAACTCGAGACCACGGGATTGCACACTTTACGTATGAGACTCGATGTTTAAATAATTAATATAAAATATTATGTTTAATTATTAAATTCACAATAAACGACTTAACGAGCGATAAGTTCTTATCGAAAGTGACTATCGATCGTTAAATGTCAACGGGATATGAAGAAAAGTAAACAAGCCAAGTGACGGTTTTAGGAACCCTCTTTTGGGCTTGTTTTTGGCCGAAACTATGGAATCCCACATCGGAAACCATAGTAAACTTGACATCTACCATAAGGCTATAAATACATTCCCTTGTATTCATCCTTTGGTACACTAGATTTCAATAGAGGGCCAAACTTCTTCTTTTCTTCCCTTTTGTATTGGTCGACGAGTGAATCCCCATTGTAAGGGATTTACGAGTGACCCTGAGCATAACAAAGATGTTTGTTTATTCTGTTGTGATCAAGAACTAGCATTCGCATCGAATCGCTAATAGTACGTGTGTACAAAAACGTGGTGTAACACACTATTGTTACATCAATCGGTTTGAATTGAAAAACGGTAAGGGTCAATTCGTTAAACCACATAAACCCTAATTAGGGTTCTTGAATTGAAGAGATCTAGCCAATTGCAAGAGGTATGTTACGTTTTATTTTCAGTTAATTAATTGCTATTATATTTTAAGTCTTCCGCTGTGTACTCTGTGATGTCTACATGTTATTATTTGTATATCATGTATCTTAAACTCAACAAAAACATCAAAGAGGAAACAAAAATGAACACTAGAGTACAACACAATAAACTAACATGAGCAGTTACAAATTATGTTCCGAGCTATTATTCCAAGCCTCCCAATCTGATTTGAAACCTTTAAACCGCGTCGATAACTAGACAAATTATGTCAATGTCACCAAATGGAGCAGGTTCTTTAAAGCACCCCGTGATCCTCATTATTGGAAAAAATGGCTTCACCAAATGGAGCAGGTTCTTTCACCAAATTGAATATATTATATTGTATATGTGAGTTGATATAACTGCCTAAAAAGATAATACAATTTGATGTAGTATCTCACATAACGAATGTTTTGTGAAAAAAAAACACGTCCTGAGACATGCTAGCTATATGCGTCCTGAGCATACATTCGGCTCACTAAACTAAGTACAGATCATGTCAAGATGATCAAGTTGACATGTATACATGATACATTAGTTAAACAAAGTTTAATCATCTAGAACATCTGAATTATATAAACATATATATATGTTCTATCAAACATATTCATCTTGTGAGATAACATCAATTGTTTGAGTATATGTGTATGCAACAAAAATGACAGAATAACATCAAGATGAACAATGATTGAAAAGTAACGCAACAAAAGACATGTTCTTTGGATTTTATTAGCAATTAATGTGTTAAATAACGGATCATACATGTACGTTTAATCATATTATGTAACGTTTTAAACCCTCAACCACATCATGTACGGTTAATTGTATGCAAACATTTTAGCATCACCTACCATGGTTTTGTCTATTCCTAATTACCGACAGCTACTTATATATTATTCAAAAACTTTAAATAACGGATCATATAAAAAAGAAATTGATTTGCACACACTGAGAATTGATTGGGACATTCTAACATATCCATTAAATACCGGTCCTTAGATACTCTTGCACATTAGAGTGTGCAAATAAAAAATTGAAGTGTACAAATCATCTCCTATATAGAAACCATAGCCACATGTTATTAAATCAAACTTCAAACTTGATACGAATAGGGTTATTATACAAAAAAGTCACTAAAGTTTGTGGAAAATTTGTCCTAAGTCACTAATGTTTAAAAGTTGTCATTCAGGTTACTCAACGTTAAAAAGCAAACATGTTTATAGTTTCAGCGATTTTTACGTTTATTTTTTTTATATGTTAAGTAACAAAAATGTCATGTCTTTACAAGTTCAGTAACCTGGATGACAACTTTCATAAGTTCAGTAACGTGGTTGACAACTTTCATAAGTTGAGTAACCTGAATGACAACTTTTAAACTTTAGTGACTTAGGACAAATTTCCCGCAAACTTTAGTGACTTTTTTGTATAATAACCCATACGAATAAGTAACACAAAATAATGGAGGGGATACAACACAAGAAACTAAGTGCAAATGGAGTCAACATCCACATAGCACAAAAGGGTCAAGGTCCATTATTCTTGCTCCTTCATGGCTTCCTTGGCCTTTAATTTGGTACTCATGTCGCCACTAGATTATTTATTTAGCTAATCATGGTTACCGAGCCGTGGGACAATGGTTTCCGTGAGACCAGAGGTGCACTAGTTAATGATGATACCAAGGTTACTATCCACCATTTAGTGGGTGATGTAATTCGGCTACTTGATGCTATTGCTAGTGAAGGTGGAAAAGTGTTTGTTATGGGTCATGACTGGGGTGCAATCATTGCTTGGCACTTGTGCATGTTTAAGCCTGATCGAGTTACAGGGTTAGTAAATCTAAGTGTCCCTACTTCGCGTCGTAACCCAAATGCGGATTTGGTTGAGATGATGAGAGCTGCCTATGGGGTGGCCGGATCACTATATCACCTGATTTCAGGTAATTTTTATTTGCAATTATAAAAAACTTTTAGTTATTGATTGTTAAGTTCTAGTGTATCATTTTAACTTGCACTTTTTTGGTGCAAAAGTTGAATTTATATTATTACCTCCATCCAATGTACATCATGAGAAATAAAATAAACCCAAATTAGATACAAACACAATACAAATACAACACTAACACTTAACATATGATATCAGATACTACTACAAGGATCTCAGACATAACTGTTTCTGAAACCATTTCAGAACAGAGCACGAAACAAATCGCAGCAGAAGCATTCCATTACTAAGCCATACTCACTTCAGAATTCACCTTTTAAAAGCACCATTACCATCTAGCTACATTTCCATTACACCTTTTCACCATAATCACTCAACCAACATCCACAATGACCAAAATGATTAGGTGAATAGCATCACTAGGCACCCATAACCCTTCCGAACAAGGGCTCTGCCAAACAACCTACATTTCCATCTCTATAAAATGGCTTCACTTGTTTGGGAACACACTCCTTGAAAGAAGACCAATCATTTCCTCCCGTGATGATGTATTGAGTGGACCAAAAAGGTTCATCTTGCACACATCTCTATTCCACCCATCATACACCATCCTCCTAGGCCATTTACCCTTCACAATGAGGCCCCTACTTTATGGTACATTCATACTGATTAGGCCTCCTACTTAGCCATACATAACTGTCCAATTTCCTCCTAGGCCAAATTGAACAATCATGAGGTTACCATAGGTACAGCCATACCAGTTAGAACTCTAAGATACAAGGTATCACTCCATTGTAATGGCCTGAATATAAGATCAGTGGCAAAATTTTACATATCTCCACTGGTATCCAAAGAACCAAACAACGCTTTAAACTGTAGGGGAAAGACAACAACAATACTCTCTGATCCATACACCCTTATGCATTCTGCTTGATCAATTATCCACACTTGTTGGCAGCCCTTCACAGGTCGTATATCAAGCCATCTACGATGCATGATTGCTTTATAGTTTACCATGGTTGGTGTATGTATGAGATGTGAGACAAAGTATAAAAGTATACGAATTGAATTGAAACAAAGATATGAACTATGCAAAATAATAAAAGACTGAATAGAATTGTTGTGTTACAATCTAACTTAGACTCGATCCTATTTAACTATCATGAAACGACACCAAAGATTGTATGAAACGTTGTGACATTTCCATGATAACCATTTTTTGTAACTGCCCTCCTAAAGGGCCTAACTAAATAAACTACCAACTTAACGGGGTGTTTGGATCAAGCATTTGATCCAACCCATGTCCTTCCTCGTTTGACCCATAAGCATAAAACATAAATAAACATTGTATCTTTTAACTAACAAACATTAACGAGAGGTTTACATCTCCCCCTTAATTTTGTAAGTTAAAATGTCGTGCCTTCCTTGGTCTTGCTGCCTTCACGTGATGACGACAAAGTCGTCATCGTTTGATGTGTTCTCCTTGCTACTTCCACTTGTGGTGCCTTCCATGTCGCCTTCTTTCTTGACTTCATTATTTTGAATATACGACATAAAAATATAGAGACCCCGACAATAACTAACATGTAAAAGAACAACGTTTTTCAACTCATTATTAATAGTTAATAATGTACGTATGCATGTATATACAAATATGTCATCAACCCAATCACTTACCGATGGTGTCACCAAGTTGTAAACGGCTTTTTTTCGTTCCACTGATTACATGTGGTTGAGTCATGACTCCGATCCAAGCACCCCAACCTCTGAAACCGAAAACTCATCATCAGATGCATCAATCAAAACATGGATCATATCGGGCATACACATATTGGTCGGTTTTTTTATCCGAGTTAGAGCCCGAAGCGACACCGTCGCATAAAAGCTATGAGAAAGAAAACGAGCAACTTATTCAACGAAGCCGAGCGGGTACCAAATAACAATATTCGGTATGGACTAACCAAAACCGAATGAGCAAGTAGTGCAAATAAAGATCACGGTAGATGTTATATTTTTATAAAATGATGAATCGGTGAATGAATGTTTAATTTGTTTGTTTGTATAGCCTTTTATGGCCTTTGAATTGGAATAGTTTGTATCAGCTTAATATGTAGCTTGAGGAATGTCCAAGTTGCATATGTTAAGTTATGGTTGTTATACTACTTTAGAAGTTTAATATAATTTCATCATTTCAAAAAAATAAATAAATAAAAAGAAAAATGGAAAAATAAAAAATAAAAATATGCACAAAAATATATGTCAAACTAAAGCCACCATAGTTCATTCCAGAGCAGTTCATTCCAGCATTGTTCATTCCAGAAAACACACCTTACAGAGCCGGCTCTTGAGGTAGGCAGCCAAGGCCCGAGCCTAGGGCCCAACTTGTATAGGGGCCCAAAAAAAAACTAGGTATTTGCACATAATCAGATTCATTCGTGTCTCACATAATCAGATATTTGCTCTCAGCCTCTCACTGTCTCACACTCTCACAGATCCATTCCATTCTTGATTCTTCCAAACTTCCAGGTACATTTTTTTCACATAAATTGCTATGATTCTATGAAAACCTTGCTATTTTGTAATGACTGATTCACACACATTGTACCTATCTATAAATACAAACAGATATATTTCATTCCAGAACCAACTTTTTTAGTAGTTCTTCTATCTTAACTCATTACTCAAAAAACAAACCAAAATGGAGAGTATAGAGCACAAGACAATAAGTGCAAATGGTCTCAGCAATCTATCCCCTCCATTATTTTGTTTTGCTTATTGGTGTCAAGTTTGAAGATTTATATAATAACATGTGGCTATGGATTTCAATTGGGAGGTTGATTCGCAAATTTTAGGGTCTGTTTAGCAGGGTCGTCTCGTGGATTTCAGTGGCCCCGTGCCATTACCACAAAGAGGCCTTAAACACACACATAATATACATATGTATAAGTAGTGCGTGAATTAATTAAGCTCAAGTTTCATATTGTGTTCATATACATAATAAAAGTGCATGAAATTTGGTGGCCCTCGTTAAACGGTGGCCCTGTGCAATCGCACCTCTTGCACACCCTTAAAGCCGGACCTGTTGTTTAGTTGTTGAAAAACATCTCGTATTTTTAAATAAATTTTTCATAGAATAATGGAAGAACTGAAAATCTTTCCTGTCACATTGTTTCCTAACAAGTTAAAAAAAAGGTGAAATTCTCGCTTTCCAAATTTTAACTAGAAAAATAAAAATACCAATCTACATTTCTTCACTTTTTTATCTCTAACAAAAAAGACGAAATTTCACAATCTACCATATGAATATCTCATTTTAACCCTAATATTCGTACCATCTCTACTTTACATCTTCGCCATTGCCGCCCACCGTCGCAATCCGATGTATTCTTTTCAAAAATGAAAAATACAACTCCATTTAAACGGGTTTTCAAAATTCTCAATTCTTCTCTAGAGAAGAAAAACTATTCCCTTATCAAAATAATCTATAAACGAAAATACAAGAACATTTTTATACAATTAAACGCTACCTTAATTTTTTATTTGCACACTCTAATGTACAAGAGTACTTTAGTGTACCAGTATCTAATGCATATATTATAATATTCTAATCAATTCTCGTGTTCAAATCAATTCCTTTTTTATATGATCCATTATTCAAAGGTTTTAAACAATATATAAGTAGCTGTGGGTAATTAGAAATAGACAAGACCATGGTAGGTGTGGGTAATTAGGAATAGACAAGACCATGGTAGGTGATGCTAAAACATTCTCATAATACGATTAAACGTACATTTATGGTTGTGTTACATGCGTTTTAAAATTAACTAGTAGCGTGGAGGGTGTGGATGTTTGTTTTTTTTTTTTTTTTTTTTTTTTTTTTAACCACATCAGTTTCATGTCTTCGAAACACACATCTTTTATTTTATCATTCAAATTTCCCTTAACCATTATAACACAATCTTTTCTCTTAATCTATATCTATACTACTTATAATGGAGGGATGACCCTCTCTCTTTTAGTTTTTTTAAGATTTCCGTATATAGATTTTAAGCAAATACAACTACTTAAGCTATATGTACAATTAATTTATGCATAAACACCTAAACAGATTAACTGATCAACATTTGTAATTAATGTCATATTTAAAACACCCATTTGATAAAAAAATATAATTTATAAAACACAACGTACAAACTATTTGAAGCACAAATACGACTAAAAAACAATATTCAACACATACAATTAATACACTATTTAATTTATCCCTTCATTAAAATATACATCCATTTAACCACAATGTAGAATCTAATCAAACTACTAAGCCAAACATTTAAAAATAAAGCCATTAAGCTGCTCGCAGTGGTCGGTCGACGTGCTGAAGGAAATAATCAAGATTTTGTTTGTGGTAGCTTCGGTTAACAGGAGATGAATTATTTCCACGGTCATAACCAAAGTTATTGTTGTTTGTAATTTAATTGTTTAATAAAAGTATGGCCGCATAACATTACGTACATTGTCAGAAAATATAGTCACAGGGTACCCGCCGCCGCATCGCGCGGGTACCCTGCTAGTATATATTTATATGCAAGGGAAGGTTTTTTTTTCTTCTTCAGAACCCATATAAGTGTGAGTACTAACATAACTCGTTGTAGATCAATCATATTTTTTTTAAATATTAAACATTTTTATTTAATCCAAAGTTTTTAATAGTAAAATATATTTTTATCTTATTTTTGATTTTTTAAGTTCCATTTTTTGAAAACCCTTAATTTTTAGAAATTAATTATTATTATTTTTTTAGTTTTGCTTTTTTTCAGCATGCATTCTTTAAAATGTTAAGTGCATATGTTTATTTTTTATTTATTTATTTTTAATATAATATAACTTTAGATGTGTTTCTATTGTACTATTGTTTAAACTTTTCTATGAGCAAACTACATTTCTCAACATATAAGTAAACATTTATAAAAAAAATATTCACATAATTATATGTTACATTTCATTTGATTACAAATACGAAAAGTACATTTTTATACAATTAAACGCTACTTTAATTGTCACGTGTTATTTTGATGATATAACAAGTGTTAAAGGGTTTAGGTGCACATCATTTAGCTAGCTCAACAGTTAGAAGTAGGTTCCACATATACTTCTCAGATTCAAATATGATCAAAATAGACTAGAACTCGACAATCAATAACTCAAAGACTTCCTTTTCTTTTAATTGCAAATAAAGATTACCTGAAATCTGCTGATATAGTGATCCTCCCCATAGGCAGCTCTCATTTTCTCAACCATATCCACATTTGGGTTACGGCGCAAAGTCGGGACACTTAGATTTACCAACCCTTTAACTTGATCAGGCCAAAACATGCACAGGTGCCAAGAAATGATTGCACCCCAGTCATGACCCACATCAAACACTTTTCACCTTCACTAGTGATAGCATCAAGAAGTCCAATCACATCACCCACCAAATGATGGATGGTAAACTTGGTATGATCATTAACTGGTACACCTGTGGTCTCACCGAAACCCCGAAGGTCTGGTGCCACGGCTCGGTAACCATGATCTGCTAAATAAAGAATTTGGTGTCGCCATGAGTACCAAAGCTCAGGGAAGAAATGAAAGAGCAAGACTAATGGCCCTTGACCCTTTAGTGCTATGTGGATGTTGAGACCATTTGCACTTACTGTCTTGTGCTCTATCCAGTGTAGCACCGAAACGGGAACGGCAAAGGGATATGGGAACGATACGGGAACGGGAAACGGCAAAAATAAAAAATTCATGATACGGTAACGGCATAGATACGGCAATAAAATATATAAAAAAAAATTAAAATATATTAAATATAATCCAAAATAGATATATGTTGATGTATATAATTATAAAAACAGATTGTGAAATTTACTCTTAAAAAAATAATATGTTTATGCACAACATATTTGTCAACTCGTGAAAATGAACAACGCATCAAACCGACCTTCTCATTGGTTCAACTAGTTGAAACAATTTAAAAAACAAATTATAATTTTTATGTTTTATTTCAAAACTTTATAAAAAATAAACATCATCAAATATTTGAAATATAATGTCGATAAAAGTTGACTACAAATGCCTAACTTATTCGTTTCATCTAAATCTTAAGAAAACACTCTTGACAATATTTTATAATGTCAGATTAGAAGTTTAAAAAAGAAATCATAGAAAATTGAATTTTAAAAATTCTTTATAACAAATGTTTGAAATAAAAAACAACCTAGTAAAAATCTATAATAGGAGTTTAGACTAATAGTATAAGAATAATAAATAATTAATTAATTGAAAAATGTTATTATGAACTCTCACGTGACATGTTAAAAAAAAGTCTCACGTGACAATTTTGAAGATGTAAAAGGTTTTCTCTCTCCATAGACCAATCAATTTTACCATCACTTTATCTTCGCCATTTATACCATCTCGCCGGAAATAAGCTTTTTTTTTAAAGGCTGCCGCAAATAAACTTAATATCTAAACTTAGCACCGGAAATTTGATGCCCTCGACTTATTTGATGCCCTGAGTCCGGCGTCCATGTCCGGAAACATCAGAAACGACTTGAAAACTTATTGAAAATCCAGAAACGGTTAGGGAAACGGCATGGAAATCCAGAAACGGCTATGGAAACGGCAGGGAAACGTTTCAGGGGCGTTTTGGCGGCGTTTCCGTTCCCACCACGTTTCCAAACGGGAACGCGAGCCTAATAGGTGTTTTGGTGCAACACTGGCTCTATCCCCTCCATTATTTTGTTTTGTTTATTGGTGTCAAGTTTGAAGATTTATATAATAATATGTGGCTATCCCCTCCGTTATTTTGTTTGCTTATTGGCATCAAGTTTGAAGATTTATATAATAACATGTGGCTATGGATTTCAATTGGGAGGTTGATTCGCAAATTTTAGGGTCTGTTTAGTTGGTGAAAAACATCTCGTATTTTTAAATAAATTTTTCATAGAATAATGAAAGAACTGAAAATCTTTCCTGTCACATTTTTCCTAACAAGTTAAAAAAAGGTGAAATTCTCGCTTTCCAAATTTTAACTAGAAAAATAAAAACCCCAATCTACATTTCTTCACTTTTTTATCTCTATCAAAAAAGACGAAATTTCACAATCTACCATATAAATATCTCATTTTAACCCTAATATTCGTAACATCTCTACTTTACATCTTCGCCATCGCCGCCCACCGTCGCAATCTGAGGTATTCTTTTCAAAAATGAAAAATATAACTCCATTTAAACGGGTTTTCAAAATTCTCAATTCTTCTCTAGAGAAGAAAAACTATTCCCTTATCAAAATAATCTAGAAACGAAAATACAAGAACATTTTTATACAATTAAACGCTACCTGAATTTTTTATTTACACACTCTAATGTACAAGAGTACTTTAGTGTACCAGTATCTAATGCATATATTATAATGTTCTAATCAATTCTCAGTGCGTGCAAATCAATTCCTTTTTTATATGATCCATTATTCAAAGGTTTTAAACAATATATAAGTAGCTGTGGGTAATTAAGAATAGACAAGACCATGGTAGGTGTGGGTAATTAGGAATAGACAAGACCATGGTAGGTGATGCTAAAACATTCACATAATACGATTAAACGTACATGTATGGTTGTGTTGCATGCGTTTTAAAATTAACTAGTAGCGTGAAGGGTGTGGCTGAGTTTTTTTTTTTTTTTTTCTTTTTTTTTTTTCACCACATGAGTTTCATGTCTTCGAAAAACACATCTTTTATTTTATCATTCAAATTTCCCTTAACCATTATAACACAATCTTTTCTCTTAATCTATACTACTTATAATGGAAGGATAACCCTCTCTCTTTTAACTTA
This sequence comes from Chrysanthemum seticuspe, assembly GCA_019973895.1. NCBI lineage: Eukaryota > Viridiplantae > Streptophyta > Magnoliopsida > Asterales > Asteraceae > Chrysanthemum > Chrysanthemum seticuspe. The sequence goes on along the minus strand of BPTQ01000004.1, from coordinate 320,536,986 downwards.
GTCACTGAATGCTAGGACACCCAGCTCCCTCCTAAGGAAACTTGAGAGCTGAGTTCAATGTGGAAAGCTGAACATTCAGTAGACTGGAGCACATGTTTTATTTACATCCCAAGGTTGTGCTCAGAACCTGCTGAAAGGAGGATGAAGTCTTTACTTCTTAATGGTTAATTTTCTTTGAAAAAGTGCTTGGGAGGAGCATCAATAAAGGGGAACCACCTATGTAAATGTTGAAGTTTTGCCGCTTCAGGGAGCTTTTGAACTTTAGCTTTTACAACATTTATGAATTTGGATATGGACACATGGCTTGTATAGTGTCAGGAGCTGATAAGTGTTTGAAAACTTGTGGGTATTTTATCTTCAGGTATTCAAATGGGTTGAAGGGTTCAATTCTTAGAACACCCTGATTCTCGAATATTTGAACGTGTAATTTACTAAGATGGAAATTCAATCCTCAGGATATTTTCGTTTATGCACATGTTTTGTTTAATGTTTGTTTTCATGCAAAGGAAGTGAACTAAATTTGGGGAGGATTGTTGGAAAATTTAGTGCACTTGTGGGATTAGTTCACACCTTGTAATTGGTTAGGAGGTACGGAGTGTACACCATAAGGTCCCTGAACACCCTGACTCTAATAGTGGTTTGTATTGGTAGTGCTCAGTTTCCACTGAAGCAGTGTTTCCACTGCTATGCTATGAAAGTACTGATGAAAGTACTGCTTGTAACGGGCTTTCAAGTGGCAGTTACAACTGCATAATGACCATGTTTAATTGGTCATGTAACCACTAACGGCTATAATGGGGATAATTATGAGGCGATTAATGGGCCGATTAATTCTCATAATTCCATTTGACTAGCTCAGAGTAACCTCTTATAAATAGGAGATCTGATTATGCATGATTGACACACACAGGATACAATTAACACTGATAAGCGCAAGAGTTATTGATTTGTGCCTAATTCAATAACATACATTTGGTCTTATCCCAAGTAGATATTCGTGTAACCCAAGCATTAGGGTCGAATAGTTTATTTTGGAAAGTGATCACACGATTTCAAGTGATATCCGGTAACCACCTAGTGATATTTGTTTCTGCTGACTAGATATTTGTTTCTGCTGACATTGATTATCTAACCCTGTTCTGGGACATACACACATACAGAAATAAGATATCGTACTCGACTAGCCTTTCATTTATTTGTAGATTGATAGATATGTGCATCTTTTTAAGATTTGATTTGTTGGTTTTTGTAAAAACAATAGCGGAGCAGGTTGTACATGTATGTTTTATTGTTGATATAAAAGTAATAAAAGTGTATGCATATGTATTTCAGTATTAACATAAAGTTTAAAAAAATGATTGTTTTATGATAGATATAAAATCAATTAAAAAAATGTACATATGTGTTCTAAGGTTGATATAAAATCAAAGAAAGAGCTATGTATATTCGTTTTAAATTGTGTCTATGTGTTTAGATTGTGCATATGTGGTTGCTAGTTGTTTATGTTAAAAAATACATTTATATCATTTATTTGATATAGACAAAGATTGTGGATATGTGTTATGCTAGTTGTTATAATTAAAAAATTGTTTCCTATTTGTTTGTGGTTTAATTGTATTTCTATAGGCTTATCAGATCGATGAAGATGATGGTAGCGTGAAGACCTAGAAGTGCATGCATGTCACACCCCCAAATTACATGTTTTGCAGTGGAATGGAATTCCTGGGGGATGACTGCCATAGCATCACAATTACAGTTATATTGAACGACCTAAAGTGTCATTTAAAAACACATCGTTTGTTATTTATTTAAAGCTTTCAGAGTTACAAAAGATAGGTCCCAAAAGTAGATAACGTTTGCGGAAATAAGTTTATTACAAGCCAAACGATGTTTTAAATGTGCCATAATGTACAAGTGAGACGCGTCGTCACCGCGACTCTAGGATAGGTCCTTATGCATGCCATGATGTAAATGCCTTAGATACCTGAAAATACATTGCTAAAACGGTCAACATTAACGTTGGTGAGAAATCATAGGTTTATGAAAAATGTTTTATACGAAGGCACGTTTCTTTTTCGTTGGCCTTCTTCTTTATGGAGCAAATTTCAGGGAAGTTCTCGCTCTAATTCTACCTTTTTCTTCACCTTTATTTTAATGCCTAGTACAAAAGGGACTTTGTACAATTCAAGTGGGGGGACGGGAGTAGAATTATCCTTTGAACTTTATTTCGCCCTCATTTTTCTAGTTTATTTTGAAAAATTATGCCATTTTTAAAATTTTGACATGTTTTTCTTAACCTAACTGGATTAGACCTTAGCCGAGCACATACAACCCTTGATATTATATGGTGAGATTAGCCTTATCCGTTTCCTATATTTTCCCCCAAATCCACCAAATTATGAGTGTGCCGGTAAATTGTAAACTTTAGAACTTGGCCTTTGCATCATTTCGAGACCATAGACGAGGTATGTTGAGTTAGCTCAATGTATTTGGACTTTTCAGTTTTAGAAGGCAGTATTATAGGATTATCACCCAAACAGCCTACCATTGTGAGTCTATCGATTAGTCACCTCGACTTTTCGACCCCCATGTGAAACCCTTTTTGTTGCACTCATCGTTAGTGCAAGATACCCCTAGATACACCCTTCTGAGCCATTCATCTCATTTTGTCCACCCGATATATTGTTTTGATACACCTATACACCTTATCCTACCCTGTAGTCTTTATTTGTAATTGGGAAGTCATCATTTGCCTAAGTTCAAGGTTCGAGTGAAAAGGTTCGGAAATCACGCTTTCATCGACAACATTTCTGAAGATCATTGAAGGTAGATGGAACTATTGAAAAGTTCAAGGCTAGACTAGTCATTCAGGGCTTTAAACAAAAGTCAGGGATAGACTACTTTGATACATATGCCCCTGTGGCTCGTATCAGTACCATAAGACTGTTGATTGCTTTGGCATCTATTCACAATCTGATTATTCATCAGATGGATGTGAAAACAGCTTTCTTGAATGGTGAATTGGATGAGGAGGTTTATATGAACCAACCTCAGGGCTTTATCATGCCTGGCAATGAAAACAAGGTGTGTAAACTGATTAAGTCTCTTTATGGACTAAAGCAGGAACCTAAGCAATGGCATCAAAAATTTGATGAAGTAGTTTTGTCTAGTGGTTATGTTCTTAACCAAGCTGACAAATGTGTATATAGCAAATTTTATGAATCTGGTAAAGGAGTCATCATTTGTCTATATGTTGATGACATGTTGATCTTTGGCACTGACCAAAATCAGGTTGACTTGACAACGGAATTTTTGTCATCAAGGTTCTCCGTGAAGGACATGGGGGAGGCTGATTTTGTCCTTGGTATAAGGATTAAACATGAAAGTAAAAGAATCTATATCTCTCAGTCTCATTATATTGAGAAGGTGTTGAGAAAATTCAATTACTTTGATTGTACTACAGCGAGTACACCTATGGATACTTGTGAGAAGTTGATGCCTAATAATGGCAAGGCTGTATCTCAACTTGAGTATTCTAGGGTATTTGGCTGCTTGATGTATGCCATGACTTGTACAAGACTTGATATTGGTTTTGCAGTGGGAAAATTGAGCAGGTATACTAGTAATCCTAGTGCTCATCACTGGCAAGCAGTTCAAAGGGTACTGAAGTATTTGAAGAGAACTATGGATTATAGTCTCTCATATACTAGTTACCCATCAGTGTTGGAAGGATACACTGATGCAAGTTGGATCAATAACACTGAAGACAATTCGTCTACCAGTGGCTGGGTATTCCTACTTGGTGGAGGTGCAATTTATTGGGCATCCAAGAAGCAAACTTGCATCACCAGTTCAACTATGGAATCTGAATTTGTGGCCTTAGCAACTGCTGGTAAAGAAGCTGAATGGTTGAAAAACTTTCTTCTTAAGATTCCATTGTGGCCTAAACCTATAGCACCTATTTCTATCCGTTGTGATAGTGCAGCTACATTGGCTAAGGCTTATAGCCAAATGTACAATGGTAAGTCTAGACACTTAGGTTTCAAACATAGCATGATTCGTGAGCTTATCATGAATGGGGTGGTATCTATAGAGTTTGTTAGATCTCAACAAAATTTAGCTGATCACTTGACGAAGGGTTTGGCTAGAGACTTGGTTATAAAGTCTGCTAAAGGGATGGGTTTAAGTCCAACTTAGTCACTGAATGCTAGGACACCCAACTCCCTCCTAAGGAAACTTGGGAGCTGAGTTCAATGTGGAAAGCTGAACATTCAGTGGACTGGAGCACATGTTTTATTTACATCCCAAGGTTGTGCTCAGAGCCTGCTGAAAGGAGGATGAAGTCTTTACTTCTTAATGGTTAATTTTCTTTGAAAAAGTGCTTGGCAGGAGCATGAATAAAGAGGAACCACCTATGTAAATGTTGAAGTTTTGCCGCTTCAGGGAGCTTTTGAACTTTAGCTTTTACAACATTTATGAATTTGGATATGGACACATGGCTTGTATAGTGTCAGGAGCTGATAAGTGTTTGAAAACTTGTGTGTATTTTATCTTCAGGTATTCAAATGGGTTGAAGGGTTCAATTCTTAGAACACCCTGATTCTCGAATATTTGAACGTGTAATTTACTAAGATGGAAATTCAATCCTCATGATATTTTCGTTTATGCACATGTTTTGTTTAATGTTTGTTTTCATGCAAAGGAAGTGAACTAAATTTGGGGAGGATTGTTGGAAAATTTAGTGCACTTGTGGGATTAGTTCACACCTTGTAATGGATTAGGAGGTACGGAGTGTACACCCATAAGGTCCCTGAACACCCTGACTCTAATAGTGGTTTGTATTGGTAGTGCTTAGTTTCCACTGAAGCAGTGTTTCCACTGCTATGCTATGAAAGTACTGATGAAAGTACTGCTTGTAACGGGCTTTGACCTATTCAAGCGGCAGTTACAACTGCATAATGACCATGTTTAATTGGTCATGTAACCACTAACGGCTATAATGGCGATAATTATGAGGCGATTAATGGGCCGATTAATTCTCATAATTCCATTTGACTAGCTCAGAGTAACCTCCTATAAATAGGAGAGAAAACAATTAACACTTATAAGCGCAAGGGTTATTGATTTGTACCTAATTCAATAACATACATTTGGTCTTATCCCAAGTAGATATTCATGTAACCCAGGCATTAGGGTCGAATAGTTTATTTTGGAAAGTGATCACACGATTCCAAGTGATATCCGGTAACCACCTAGTGGTATTTGTTTCTGCTGACTAGATATTTGTTTCTGCTGACATTGATTATCTAACCGAAATAAGATATCGTACTCGACTAGCCTTTCATTTATTTGTAGATTGATAGATCTGTGCATCTTTTTAAGATTTGATTTGTTGTTTTTTGTAAAAACAATAGCGGAGCAGGTTGTACATGTATGTTTTATTGTTGATATAAAAGTAATAAAAGTGTATGCATATGTATTTCAGTATTAACATAAAGTTTAAAAAAATAATTGTTTTATGATAGATATAAAATCAATTAAAAAAATGTACATATGTGTTCTAAGGTGGATATAAAATCAAAGAAAGAGCTATGTATATTCGTTTTAAATTGTGTCTATGTGTTTAGATTGTGCATATGTGGTTGCTAGTTGTTTATGTTAAAAAATACATTTATATCATTTATTTGATATAGACAAAGATTGTGGATATGTGTTATGCTAGTTGTTATAATTAAAAAATTGTTTCCTATTTGTTTGTGGTTTAATTGTATTTCTATAGGCTTATCAGATCGATGAAGACGATGGTAGCGTGAAGACCTAGAAGTGCATGCATGTCACACCCCCAAATTACATGTTTTGCAGCGGAATGGAATTCCTGGGGATGACTGTCATAGCATCACAATTACAGTTATATTGAACGACCTAAAGTGTTGTTTAAAAACACATCGTTTGTTATTTATTTAAAGCTTTCAGAGTTACAGAAGATAGGTCCCAAAAGTAGATAACGTTTGCGGAAATAAGTCTATTACAAGCCAAACGATGTTTTAAAAGTGCCATAATGTACAAGTGAGAAGCGTCATCACCGCGACTCTAGGATAGGTCCTTATGCATGCCAAGATGTAAATGCCTTGGATACCTGAAAATACATTGCTAAAACGGTCAACAATAATGTTGGTGAGAAATCATAGGTTTATGAAAAAAAATTTATACGACTACCACAAGTATAGGCCATGTATGAAAAATCATAGGTCGCAGACGAAATTTATGTGCTTTTCATGCATGTGGTGTTTTGTGGATAATGAAACTAATCAGTTTACAGGTTTCAAACTCAGTGTTAACAAGTGGGACCCACTGGAGTTTGTAAAACTCAGTGGTTGATTATCGACGTGGAATTATATTAAAAAAAAGATTATCGACATGGAACTAGTCTAGAGGACAAGTGGACAACCCATGTTTAGTTTTTCTTTTGTGTGTGTTTATTGAACTTTAATTATTTAAGATTACATGAGAACCTAAAACTAAAGTGAATAAGATTCAATAATTGTTATAAGAAATAAAAATATTGGTTATCTAAAACTGACAAGTGTATATATATTTACTAAAAATTAGAACAAATAAATATACATAACTGTCATTCTTAAAATCAAAGCTAGGGTTTGCTAAACTGACAATGTTTGTTACGTTCACTGGAACCATAACGGGCATAGCTTTTAAAAAAAGAGAATGGAAATATTACAATAAGGGGCACACTAATGGTTTCACTCGATATTATAAAGTACCAAATAAAAAATCGCAAAAATTTGACCTATTATATTGTTGGTCCAAATATAACGTCTATAATTGAAAAAAAAATAAAAAAATAATAATAATAAATTGACGTGTGTTTAATTTAAAAAGTGTACATTCTTTTATGTGTACATATTTTTTTAAATTTTATTTAGTATTAAAAGTTTGATTTTTTCCTCTTTATGTCATTTCTTATTTTTAAATTTTTTGTTTTATCCCGTTGCAAATTAGTGTACATTTTTAAATTAAACACACTTCAACCTTTTTGTTATTATTTTTAAATTCTTGGACCACCCACAATGCAAATCTTGAAAGTCTTGAATCACTTCTCCCATTTTTAAATAGGGCATACTTTTAGATGAGCCTTCGTGTGGTGTGTGTTAAGTGTAGTTGTTTTGACCCATTTACTAATGAACAAAAATGCTTTTCTGGTACAAGTTATGTACGAGTGCGGCAGATGTAGCAATTTTAATCCATTTATCTATGAATGGGTTGCTTTGAGTTGGATTTTTTGTAAGTCAAATAATGTGTAACATAGAGAAATGGCTTAATGGAAATGAGTCAAATGTGTTAAGGTTGCGAAGCATTAAAAGTCCTAGAAATCATTTAAATTTATTAATTTTGAGTCTTAGATTGTCATTATTCTTTTTTTCTGGAAGGCTAAGTTGTTATTATTTTGAAGTGTGTTCTTTTATATTGATTTCATACAGTTTGCTTTATCAGGTCATTATTTATTTTGAAGGAATATGAATAACTAAGGCTTGGTGTTGGAAAGAAACTGATGGCAACTAAAGAGCCCGTAATGATTCAAATTGTAGACTTCCTATACGTGAACAGTGGCAATCAACAATCGAGCTAACTCTTTTGTTCAAGTACTCTTTCTCATCCTTTGTTGAAAAAGTTTTAAACCGCAAACTTACACGTCCGCTACAAATTAGCACCATATTTTAATGTGACTTGAAGCATTAACCACTGTGGTTTATGTCCATATGTATTTTTATCTAAAAATGAAATGATATGTCATTGTGTAGATTTCTTTTTGTAAAACTCATGTAGATCTACCATTACCTCATCCTTAAGCTTTGGTTTTGTATTCTTTTGTTTATTTTAAGCAATTTCTAATAGAAATTGAATTACAATGAAAATTACTATTTTTATGCACCCGTGAATTCTGACTTCACATATGTAGAACATTGACACAAACACGTTAAAATGTAAACATGTAGATGTTTCTGTGGCTTCCTTTTTTCACTGCGCACATTAACTTACAAGACTTCTTTTTGTCACCCGCGGGTCTATAGTATGTGTATATATATATATATATATATATATTTGGTTCATTATTTGTAGACTAATTGATTCATATACAAGCGCTTATCACATAAGAAATATATATACAACAACAAATAAAAACAGTTTTATTCAATAGTCATACAAAAACAGCAAGAACAACGACAACAACAAACACGAAAACAACGACAACTAACAAGGTAGACAATCATACCCATATATAGGATAGGAGAGCTAGAGACTGCTTTCACGGACAATATTATCACATATATAGGCTTACATCGGACAACCTTTGAGATGGGATAACTATAAGCGGGTTTTTCTTTTTTAGGTTTAGGCCAAATATATCTGAAAGGTCATGCTCTTCACCCCTTGGCAAGGTCCAATCGAACGAATGAAAGAGCGAAGCCAAGATATACGTTTGCATCCTATCTGCCAACGGATGCCCTGGACAGAGTCTTCTCCCTGATCCAAATGGGAGGAACTGCATATTGTTCCCTTTGAAATCCCATTTTTTTGTCCCATCTTGAGTCAAAAACCTATCGGGGTTGAACTCCAAGGGATTGTCCCAGTAGCAAGGATCACGTTGGATTGCATAAACATTTACAAAGACGATACAATCCTTTGGGATGGTGTATCCACCCACCATACAAGTTTGTCTTGGTGACCTCGGGAGCCCTAAAGGGCCAACAGGGTGCAACCGAAATGTTTCCTTAATCGTCGCATTTAGGTATTCAAGTTTTGGGAGATGAGATTCTTCGACTATGCTGTTTACCCCTACAACATCCGCTAGTTCTTCTTGAACCCTATTCATGACGTGAGGATTTTTCAAAACCTCTGTCATTACCCATTCTAGTAGCGTTGCTGATGAATCTATTCCTGCAACCATAATGTCCTGATACAACAAATTAAGTTAAACCATTTTGCAAGTTAACTAGTCAAATTAAACTTGCCTTAGCTTTTACGTACGTAGTAATATACTGAAATGTAAGGTCATGATGTTATGTTGTTTCTTGAAATAAATCGACATGTGATAAAGCAGCTTAATTACCATGATAAGTGCCTTTATATGGGTCATGGTAGGCGATGTTGCATCCTTTTGATCATATAGCTCTAGTAATACCTGTAAAAGATCTTTCTTACCTTCATGTTGAACTGCATCATCCTTGGACATTTTGGAATTAGATTCAATTCGATTACTAATAGTCTTGGTGATAATTTGATCCATCCACTGAAATTCCCTCTCCGTGTCCCGCTTAACACCTTGAAGATCAAGCCATGCAAGACTAGGGATAAAATCAGACACATTTGGCTTTCCCATTAGCTCAAAAATCTTTGAAACTGCCATGCGCAATTCTGCCATAATTTGGCCATCTTCTGCCTCTTCCACCGATGAGTTTCCCCATATCATGCTTAATAAAACGTTTGCCTCGGTGTTGAAAGCAAGCTCATTAATACTTATATTAGTACCAATTTTAGAAAAAACATTTTTGATGGTTTGTCTAACTTCATACCTTCGGAAAGAACTAGTCTCTTGGAGACTCTTGCTGTTTAGGATCTCGTGGACAAGTAACTTACGAAGGTTACGCCATATAGAATTGTGGTCAGACCATACTATATCTTGGGCTCCGTAAGAGACTGTTGAGGTAGCAATTCCCGCGTTTCGATTAGAGAAAATTTCATCCTGGTCACGAAACACGACCTTTGCTAATTCCGGGCTGCTTATCACGATGTGAAGCTTGCTTCCTAGATAGGTCTTGAAAATGGGGCCATAGGTGCGAGCCATCTCGGTGAACTGCTTGTGCGGGTCAGAACCAAGAAATGGAAGGTACCCAACAATCGGCAAGGAACGGGGACCTGGTGGTAACGATGGTGCACCATTTGATGAGCTTAAAAGTGTCTTGTACCATAAAATAGCCAGTATGACTACTACAATAATGGTGATTGCAAATACTAACGGATCGTCTTTGTTGCAGCTCATCATCACATCAAACCACCGTGACACATGGTTGCTTAGTTGTACCATTTTTGCAAATAAGATGAAAATGAGACAAAAGTAAATGATTGTATCTAAAACGGCAGCAGCATGGCTATTTATATAGGGCCGGGGATGCATGCATGTCTATTTAGTGCGAACTAAAAAGATAAGATTAAAAAAATAATAATTATAAAAATAAAAATTACGATCGAGTAGAATATTTTTAAAACCACCATGTGAATTTTGGAAGCTTGCAACATACTGCCATAAAATACACGATGCCTAAAAGAATTAGTTTAGGTATAATAACGAAGTAAATAATTAATATAAAAATACTCTAAACTTAGAGCACTACTCGGACACTTCAACGTAAACTCAGTTTTTCTCTTTTTCACTTACCTCTCATACACGCATCAAAAAATATCCTCCCTAGTAACTTAAGCCAAAACCTTACTTTTAAAACGCATCATACGCAATTAAAACACATAAATTCATTAAAAAAAAAAACAAAAAATTCTCTCATTTGGTGTACACGAGTGAAATGGCGAAAGAGGGTGGCGGTGTTGTAACATATATTTGGCTCAAGCCAAAAAGGTGCCACCTAATTTTGGCGAAAGGGGCGCGTTGATGTACCAAATGCACTTATAAGTTATATTTCTTAGAGAAAAATTCAACATAGATATTAAATTATGTAAAGAGAACAACTTCTGATTATTTATTTATTTAAAAGAAAATCACGTTTATCTTTTTTTTAAAGAAATTATATATCTCATAAACTACTAGTCAACACGCGAAATAAATCATACCATTACGGTTATAATTAAATCATATTTCTATAGACTTGCACTTCTAAATACATTCGACGATTTTTTTTTTTCTTTTTTTTATTGTTGAAAATTACGTCATGGAAAATCACATGTAACTTTTAAACAACAAATCACATGTGATTTTTCAGGACGTAAACTTTTAAACCAAAAAAACTCGAAAACAGTTTCGTTGAAAATATATCAAAATGCCCGTCTAGCCTTTCATTTATTTGTGCTTAATTCAATAACATACATTTGGTCTTATCCCAAGTAGATATTCGTGTAACCCAGGCATTAGGGTCGAATAGTTTATTTTGGAAAGTGATCACACGATTCCAAGTGATATCCGGTAACCACCTAGTGGTATTTATTTCTGCTGACTAGATATTTGTTTCTGCTGACATTGATTATCTAACTCTGTTCTGGGACATACACACCTACAGAAATAAGATATCGTACTCGACTAGCCTTTCATTTATTTGTAGATTGATAGATCTGTGCATCTTTTTAAGATTTGATTTGTTGTTTTTTGTAAAAACAATAGCGGAGCAGGTTGTACATGTATGTTTTATTGTTGATATAAAAGTAATAAAAGTGTATGCATATGTATTTCAGTATTAACATAAAGTTTAAAAAAAATGATTGTTTTATGATAGATATAATTCAACTAAAAAAATGTACATATGTGTTTTAAGGTTGATATAAAATCAAAGAAAGAGCTATGTATATTCGTTTTAAATTGTGTCTATGTGTTTAGATTGTGCATATGTGGTTGCTAGTTGTTTATGTTAAAAAATACATTTATATCATTTATTTGATATAGACAAAGATTGTGGATATGTGTTATGCTAGTTGTTATAATTAAAAAATTGTTTCCTATTTGTTTGTGGTTTAATTGTATTTCTATAGGCTTATCAGATCGATGAAGATGATGGTAGCGTGAAGACCTAGAAGTGCATGCATGTCATACCCCCAAATTACCTGTTTTGCAGCGGAATGGAATTCCTGGGGGATGACTGCCATAGCATCACAATTACAGTTATATTGAACGACCTAAAGTGTCGTTTAAAAACACATCGTTTGTTATTTATTTAAAGCTTTCAGAGTTACAGAAGATAGGTCCCAAAAGTAGATAACGTTTGCGGAAATAAGTTTATTACATGCCAAACGATGTTTTAAAAGTAATCTCTAGTCTCTCTGGCGACAAAAGTGATCACCGATCCTTACATCTTTGCAATCTTAATTCAATATTAAACGTTTGTGGGATTGTAATCAACCGACCTTTAATTCATTGGGATTACTTTATCGTTGGTTGGTGGTGATTTACTTTTTATTCCACATCTTACGATCTACTCCTTTATTTAATATTCAAGATTCGTTTTGGTTCTCAACCTGATTGATACTACTGCATGCAAATTGATTATGGGTGGAGCAGGTTGAATTGGATTTGTGATTTAGCGTTGTAAACCCTAACTCTTGAGTTAGGGTTTACTTTTATTTTTACTCTTTTTGGTTGTGGACGTTGCTGGTTCGGGTTTAGTTACTGTACGTGGGTTGTGAGAGAGATGGAAAAGGGATTTCTAAAGAATATTAGGGCTTCCAATGATTCGAAAACGGTTGGAAGTGGTGAATCTGTTATGGAGTCTCGTGGGGATGTGACTTCAGCGTCTCCAGGTAAGTTTAATGCGGCTACTTGTGAACCTCATGTGGAGCCGGTTCCACATAATTCACTGGGTGCTGATCAGGGTAATGGTGTTGGTAATGTTGATAATTTGCTTCAGTCTCCACAACTTTCTTCTTCGCATGGTGGGAAAGATGGAGCTGTGGGAATTGATAAGTCCACAACTGAGGGTCATGATACTTTATTGAAAATTCGTGCTATTGAAAAACAAATATTTGAGGGAAAACTTGTTCTTGTGGGTGACTATGGGCAACCATTAAAACCAGATGTGACAGTGGATGCTACTAATACTGGGGCTAATCCATTTGAGCATCTTAAGGTGCCGCATTCACAGAAGGAGCTAGCGGAGATGCTTACTGCTATTGGTTATTATTCGAAACCTCCTCAAGATACTAGTGTTCCTATGGCTTCTAATGTTAATGCTACTAGTAGTCCTAATAATGCTAATGATAAGGTTGATACGAATGCACATGGGGCTGTTTGTATTGAGAAGGTTGGTGTGTATGCTTGGAAACAACCTTCTACATCATTTGCTGGTGTTACTTCTACTGAACCGAAGAAACACACGTCAAACTTTCGTAGGTTGGAGTGTAATAAGAAAGCTAATGGTGTGGATCTTTCTATCCCGATGAAAGTGGTTGAAGAGGTGAACTCTAGGTTTGAGAATACTTTGTATGGGTATTTCCTTGGTCAACGACTTGCTTTTCCTGTTGTTGATTACTTTGTACGCAATGCGTGGGCTAAGTTTGGTATACAAAAGGTAATGATGAATGCTAAGGGGTTCTTCTTTTTTAAGTTCAATTCGAAGAAAGGTGTTGATGATGTTCTTGAAAACGGTCCTTGGTTGATTAGAAATGTACCTATTATTCTTAAACCATGGACATTGAACACCAACTTACTTAGAGAGGATTTGACCAACATCCCGGTGTGGGTAAAATTCCATGATGTTCCTCTTGCTATGTTTTCTGATGATGGCCTTAGTCTCCTTGCCACATTGATAGGCACGCCCAAAAGGTTAGATGCTTTCACTAGCCAAATGTGCAAGGACTCGTAGGGCCGTAGTAGTTTTGCTAGATACATGATTGAAGTGAAGTCGGATGAGGTGCTTAGGGACATCCTTACTGTTGAGATACCGTTACTTGATGGGTCGGGTTCGACTATTGAGAAGATACGGGTTGAATATGAGTAGAAACCACCTCATTGTGATAAATGTAAGATTTTTGGTCATACTCTTATTGAATGTCCTAAAGTTGTTGAACCTCCTCCTGCTAAGCCTACTAAGCGTGTTAATGATGGTTTCAAGACGGTTAATAACAAGAAGAAGGGAAAGCAAGGTGGGTCTACTATCCCGGGTCAAGGTGGGTTTACTAAACCTGTTGTGGGTAAGCAATTTCAATATCAACCCAAAAAGACTCCTACTGATCCTTAGAAAGTGGAAGTCACTAAGAAGAATGCTTCTGATGTGGCTAGTTCGAGTGGAACAAAGATCTCTACATCTAACCAGTTTGATGCTCTTAATATGGAATATACGGATGCATTTGGTATTCCTTCTAATGACACCAACGAGGATGTAGATTCTGGTCGTACAATGGAAGTTAATGAAGAAAAGTCTACTAAGACAGGTACTGCATCACAAGAACCCCTTGTGAGTGATTTGAAAGAGATGGAGTCGGGTGTGGCTCCTAGTACTAGTGATTCTTATAATCCACCCGCCTCTTCTACTAAGAGAGTTAATCTTTTTTCTAAAGTGGGAGAGATCGTGGTTTCTGATTCTGATGATGAGGTGGTTGCTAACCTATTTGATGAGTCTGCTAATCTATTCGGTTGTGGTGGCCAAGAGTTTGAAGGTGAGTATGAGGACTATGACTACGATGACTATGCGAAGCAGGTTTATGATCTTCATGGTAATTTGGATGCCTTTAATGCCATGTATGGCACCAAGCTTCAAGGTCCGAGGAAGTAATTTTCTTTCGTTATGTTCTATGTTATCATTTGAGTTGTGGTTTGTTTTCTTGTTTAGAAAATAGGAAGTATCCTGTTATGTAAGCTTTATGCCTATGTAACTGGCTGAGATATGGGATTTCACTCATATCCATTGTACTTAAACGTTTTTTTTTGGTTAATATATTTACCAGGGTGCAGGATTACTCCCCTTTACCCAAAAAAATGATGTTTTAAAAGTGCCATAATGTACAAGTGAGACGCGTCGTCACCGCGACTCTAGGATAGGTCCTTATGCATGCCATGATGTAAATGCCTTAGATACCTGAAAATGCATTGCTAAAATGGTCAACAATAACGTTGGTGAGAAATCATAGGTTTATGAAAAATATTTTATACGAAGGCACGTTTCTTTTTCGTTGGCCTTCTTCTTTATGGAGCAAATTTCAGGGAGGTTCTCGCTCTAATTCTACCTTTCTCTTCACCTTTATTTTAATACCTAGTACAAAAGGGACTTTGTACAATTCAATTGGGGGGACGGGAGTAGAATTATCCTTTGAACTTTATTTCGCCCTCATTTTTCTAGTTTATTTTTAAAAATTATGCCATTTTTAAAATTTTGACATGTTTTTCTTAACCTAACTAGATTAGACCTTAGCCGAGCATATACAACCCTTGATATTATATGGTGAGATATCCGTTTCCTATATTTTCCCCCAAATCCACCAAATTATGAGTGTGCCGGTAAATTGTAAACTTTAGAACTTTGCCTTTGCATCATTTTGAGACCATAGACGAGGTATGTTGAGTTAGCTCGATGTATTTGTACTTTTCAGTTTTAGAAGGCAGTATTATAGGATTATCACCCAAACAGCATACCATTGTGAGTCTATCGATTAGTCACCTCGACTTTTCGACCCCCATGTGAAACCCTTTTTGTTGCACTCATCGTCAGTGCAAGATACCCCTAGATACACCCTTCTGAGCCATTCATTTCATTTTGTCCACCCGATATATTGTTTCGATACACCTATACACCTTAGCCTACCCTGTAGTCTTTGTTTGTAATTGGGAAGTCATCATTTGCCTAAGTTCAAGGTTCGAGTGAAAAAGGTTCGGAAATCACGCTTTCATCGACAACATTTCTGAAGATCATTGAAGGTAGATGGAACTATTGAAAAGTTCAAGGCTAGACTAGTCATTCAGGGCTTTAAACAAAAGTCAGGGATAGACTACTTTGATACATATGCCCCTGTTGGTCGTATCAGTACCATAAGACTGTTGATTGCTTTGGCATCTATTCACAATATGATTATTCATCAGATGGATGTGAAAACAGCTTTCTTGAATGGTGAATTGGATGAGGAGGTTTATATGAACCAATCTCAGGGCTTCATCATGCCTGTAAATGAAAACAAGGTGTGTAAACTGATTAAGTCTCTTTATGGACTAAAGCAGGCACCTAAGCAATGGCATCAAAAATTTGATGAAGTGGTTTTGTCTAGTGGTTATGTTCTTAACCAAGCTGACAAATGTGTATATAGAAAATTTGATGAATCTGGTAAAGGAGTCATCATTTGTCCATATGTTGATGACATGTTGATCTTTGGCACTGACCAAAATTAGGTTGACTTGACAACGGAATTTTTGTCATCAAGGTTCTCCATGAAGGACATGGGGGTGGCTGATGTTATCCTTGGTATAAGGATTAAACATGAAAGTAAAAGAATCTATATCTCTCATTCTCATTATATTGAGAAGGTGTTGAGGAAATTCAATTACTTTGATTGTACTCCAACGAGTACACCTATGGATACTTGTGAGAAGTTGATGCCTAATAATGGCAAGGCTGTATCTCAACTTGAGTATTCTATGGTAATTGGCTGCTTGATGTATGCCATGACTTGTACAAGACCTGATATTGGTTTTGCAGTGGGAAAATTGAGCAGGTATACTAGTAATCCTAGTGCTCATCACTGGCAAGCAGTTCAAAGGGTACTGAAGTATTTGAAGAGAACTATGGATTATAGTCTCTGATATACTGGTTACCCATCAATGTTGGAAGGATACACTGATGCAAGTTGGATCAATAACACTGAAGACAATTCGTCTACTAGTTGCTGGGTATTCCTACTTGGTGGAGGTGAAATTTATTGGGCATCCAAGAAGCAAACTTGCATCACCAGTTCAACTATGGAATCTGAATTTGTGGCCTTAGCAGCTGCTGGTAAAGAAGCTGAATGGTTGAACCTATTTCTATCCGTTGTGATAGTGCAGCTACATTGGCTAAGGCTTATAGCCAAATGTACAATGGTAAGTCTAGACACTTAGGTTTCAAACATAGCATGATTCGTGAGCTTATCATGAATGGGGTGGTATCTATAGAGTTTGTTAGATCTTTACAAAATTTAGCTGATCACTTGACGAAGGGTTTGGCTAGAGACTTGGTTATAAAGTCTGCTAAAGGGATGGGTTTAAGTCCAACTTAGTCACTGAATGCTAGGACACCCAACTCCCTCCTAAGGAAACTTAGGGGCTGAGTTCAATGTGGAAAGCTGAACATTCAGTGGACTGGAGCACATGTTTTATTTACATCCCAAGGTTGTGCTCAGAACCTGTTGAAAGGAGGATGAAGTCTTTACTTCTTAATGGTTAATTTTCTTTGAAAAAGTGCTTGGCAGGAGCAAGAATAAAGAGGAACCACCTATGTAAATGTTAAAGTTTTGCCGCTTCAGGGAGCTTTTGAACTTTAGCTTTTACAACATTTATGAATTTGGATATAGACACATGGCTTGTATAGTGTCAGGAGCTGATAAGTGTTTGAAAACTTGTGTGTATTTTATCTTCTGGTATTCAAATGGGTTGAAGGGTTCAATTCTTAGAACACCCTGATTCTCGAATATTTGAACGTGTAATTTACTAAGATGGAAATTCAATCCTCAGGATATTTTCGTTTATGCACATGTTTTGTTTAATGTTTGTTTTCATGCAAAGGAAGTGAACTAAATTTGGGGAGGATTGTTGGAAAATTTAGTGCACTTGTGGGATTAGTTCACACCTTGTAATGGGTTAGGAGGTACGGAGTGTACACCATAAGGTCCCTGAACACCCTGACTCTAATAGTGGTTTGTATTGGTAGTGCTCAGTTTCCACTGAAGCAGTGTTTCCACTGCTATGCTATGAAAGTACTGATGAAAGTACTGCTTGTAACGGGCTTTGACCTAAAAAGATAAGATTAAAAAAAGGAAAATGAATTGTAAGCCTAAAACTAAAACCTAAATTTAGACCTAAAGATGTGATTGGTTAATTTGAAAACTTAATTGGTTAAAAATGAATGAGAGAAAATAAATGTGGGACACTTGTCATGAATTGTATGAATTAGGTCTAATAGTTGGTCTATCTTTTAGGTCTATATATCAACACTCTTAAAAAAATAATAATTATAAAAATAAAAATTACGATCGAGTAGAATATTTTTAAAACCACCATGTGAATTTTGGAAGCTTGCAACATACTGCCATAAAATACACGATGCCTAAAAGAATTAGTTTAGGTATAATAACGAAGTAAATAATTAATATAAAAATACTCTAAACTTAGAGCACTACTCGGACACTTCAACGTAATCTTAGTTTTTCTCTTTTTCACTTACCTCTCATACACGCATCAAAAAATATCCACCCTAATAACTTAAGCCAAAACCTTACTTTTAAAACGCATCATACGCAATTAAAACACATAAATTCATTTAAAAAAAAAACAAAAAATTCTCTCATTTGGTTCAAGCCAAAAAGGTGCCACCTAATTTTGGCGAAAGGGGCGCGTTAATGTACCAAATGCACTTATAAGTTATATTTCTTAGAGAAAAATTCAACATAGATATTAAATTATGTAAAGAGAACAACTTCTGATTATTTATTTATTTAAAAGAAAATCACGTTTATCTTTTTTTTTTTAAAGAAATTATATATCTCATAAACTACTAGTCAACACGCAAAATGAATCATACCATCACGGTTATAATTAAATCATATTTCTATAGACTTGCACTTCTAAATACATTCGACGAATTTTATTTTATTTTATTTTTTTAATGTTGAAATTTACGTCATGGAAAATCACATGTAACTTTTAAACAACAAATCACATGTGATTTTTCAGGACGTAAACTTTTAAACCAAAAAAACTCGAAAACAGTTTCGTTGAAAATATATCAAAATGCCCGTCTGCTAAAAGATACAAAAATTCTCATCGCAATAATGCCCGTCTACCTTTTATGATATATACACCATCATGTACAAGCTATATAGCACACCATACAACACTGTAATGCATAAAATGTGATGTGTGCATCAAAAGGAGTTGTGTATGTTTCATCTCTTTTGAAAAATGTATTTAAAAGATGGACAATTAGTTTTTATTTCGTAAAAGAATAAATGGTCGGTGTTTGTTCATTTGATTTTTAAGGAATTTGAGAGTTATTTTGACATTAAGTTGCGGTGTATAACCTATCTATTACGTAAAGAATATATTCAAGTAAAATACTGACATAAGCTGATAAGTATTCGTAACGAAAATTTGACCAACTATACATTATAGAGACGGGTTAAAATGACTCATGAAGCTGTTAGACAATGAAATCCTCGTAAGTGATACGTTTTATTGATATGATATATATGGAGGAAAATACATAAGCAAACATTAATGGACTCAATCCCTCAATTGGGCTTGGTTCATATCTATCATGTAATACTCTCTGATAACGCTACACGCGTCGTTCGGGGTCAAGGAAACTTCCTTTTCTTCGAGCAAGTTTTATAACACCCTAGGCAGTGAACCTAATCGTTGTAGTGTAGTAATTAGGGTAAGCCACGGGTATTGATATCGTTCTCTAGGGGAATAGGAATGCTAGTGAGAAGTTACTACGCTAAGGTTGAGGTTGATGAAGATTATTTTTTATCTTTTTATGTTTTTTTTAGAAAATGAAAAGGTACGAATCTCGGGTATTGGATTTGGGGGGTTGGTATTGCTACCGATTACTCTACTATTATCTAATTATCTAAGCTAAGGTTGTGATAGTCTATGTCTAATTGATGTGTACTCGTATGATAGTTTAAAGATGTGTTTACTTAGGTTTTACTACTCCTTAATTATCTCCTATTGATGGTTGATTTGTCACGTCCTTATTCCTAGTTGCGTTGTGATTCTAAGGCTATAGGGCGTGCTTGTTTCCCTAACTCTTTGAAATTACCAAAGGGTCTTGTTTACAAATCCTCTAGTGATTTATAGACGCCTACTCTACGGTTGTCCTTGAATACTTTATCCTACAATTACCTAGATAATTATATTCTAAAGTTCACAAAGAAAAGTCAAGCATTAAGTACACAACGAATAATCTAGCGCACTCTAGATCATTAGTCAACTAAGATAAGTATCAACCAATCAATATTCAATAATTAAGTTTCATATTCCCTAAGCAAACACACAAATAAATTAGCCGGACATGGAGAACATGCAAGCATACACACAAATAATCAAAGACATAATTAAATTAATGAAGTAATTACTTATCTTGATGTATAATAGGGTTTAGAACCCTAAAATACTGCACAAGAAAGCCTTGGTTCGGTTTTAGGTTTTTACTCCAAAAGACTACCCACAAAACTGAAAAATTCGGATTCTATATATAAGATTACATCTGCGACGGCGTCACCTTATGTTTCGTGACGCCGTCGTGTCGCCGTCATTAGGGTTTCGTCTTGGCCACGTAAACCTTGCGACGGCGTCACCTTATGACTGTGACGCCGTCCCCTTCAGCTCTGACGCCGTCTTGGCTGCATCTAGGCCGTCTGAGTAGCGACGGCCTATTCTTTTAGAACCTGACGTCGTCCCTTGAAAACATGCAATTTCGCCTCTGAGCCGTCGCAAAATGCCTTCCCGACGGCGTCGCAGATATGCAGTGACGCCGTCGCCTTATGTTTCAGCAGCTTTGAGTGCCTCGATTCTGACTTTGGCCATTTTCTTCGTATATTCGCGCCTTTTCGTCCAAATAAGCATCATTCCAGCATTTTGCCTTCAAGAGACCTAAAAAGTGAAAAGGAACGATATTAAGCAATAACGGATACAAAAGTGATCGAATAAGGGCTTAAATGACCCCTCAAAAAGGTACCTTTTAAAACCTTATCAAATATCCCTACACTTGGTATTTGCTTGTCCTCAAGCAAATGTGCTTTTAGCCAATTAATTTATAAGTTAGGGGTCATGAAGCATCCATTCAAAACGGTCCACAACACATATAAGCCCCGCAAAAGTCATAACAAGCACGGAAATTACATACTAGCACCTCACATGGGGTGTTTGGATACTCACATCTCTCTCGGGTGTATATATGAAATATAACAAATTGGAAATGGAAGATAAACACTCATTAACCGGTCCTAGTACATAGATTACCATAGGCTTGAGAATAGATCAAACCTCCGTCGCTTTGGCGTAAGCACCTAGGAAAGACTATCAAAGAGGTCTTTTAAAGGGTTGTAACGTTAGGCTTACGGTAAGGAAATGAAGGGTTTGGTGGGATAGGCTATTTAGTGGTGGATAGTCAAAAATCTCTATGTTGCAAGTATACGAAGAATGGCGTTGCTAAGCCAAGACTCGACACTCTAAAACTCTAGGCAACGAAAATAAACAAACATAATTTAAAAGATAGATGTAGGATGGTAGCCCGTATGGTTTTTTTTTTTTTTTTTTTTTTTTTTTTTTTTTTTCTATTTTTTTTTTCGAATTTTTTTTTTTTTTTTTTTTTTTTTTTTTTTTTTTTTTTTTTTTTTTTCATACACTTTTACTCTACCATCCTCTACGGTACATCAAAATGATAGGGATTTATAGACACATCCCTACACTTGAGTTTTTATTACTCTAACACTAATTT
This sequence comes from Chrysanthemum seticuspe, assembly GCA_019973895.1. Lineage (NCBI taxonomy): Eukaryota > Viridiplantae > Streptophyta > Magnoliopsida > Asterales > Asteraceae > Chrysanthemum > Chrysanthemum seticuspe. Next base: position 320,515,573 of record BPTQ01000004.1, on the reverse strand, counting down.
GACCCGAATTGAAAAGATCAAAACACTTGGAGTACATTATTATGCAAACAAAGGGAATTTGAGTTTAACGTTCTTTTCCCTATATTTCATAAACTTTAACTTTTCCCATGAATCCCAATCATCCCAAAACTGTATACAAAGGATATGACTCGACTTAGCAACTCAGGCAAGCAACCAGATAATTGAACTAAGGGTTTTGGGTGATAACATAAATTTGCACTAAAAGTGAGTGCAATAAAGGGTAGGCTAAGGCGATTTGGGTGTATATTTGGGGGTGGGGTGTAAACAATGCTCTTCATTGATATTCCGGAAAAACCGAAACATCACGAGAACCGCGAAAAGGATAGGCTCTGAGGGGTTAACTAGGGGTATCGTGTACTAAAGATGAGTACAACGCAAAGGGTGTGGGGGAATTACTCAACCGATATGGAAGAAGTAATTATATTACAGGTATTAAACAGGGGTTTATCCTAATGCCTCTTATCATTTAGTTATTCCTAACTACACAAGTGTAGTCTCACTAGCGATCTCGGAATGCATCACAAAACAAGTTCTAGAATCTAATATACTACCGGTTCACACTCTAAGCATTAAAGATGAATGCTTTAATTCCTACTAATCTAAGGGCGATCCTCACATTTTGGTGGAATTTAGGTGGTAAAGGGTTTTTGTGCTAGTCATGCAACTTCCTATCCATGAGACGCTTTTGTTAAGACTAATGGCCCACTCTTATACGTCATGAAAAAATTTTAAATTTGGCTAAAATTACCCTAACCTACATTTTCTCATGGTTTATTACACAAATACACTTGGACAAAGCAAACAGTCAAGGATAAGCATAGTTTCAAAGTTCCCGTTTATTTTCCCTCCCTACACTTAAACTGAACATTGTCCCCAATGTTCCCCGAAAGTATCAAAGTTATGATAATAGAAGGTAATTAAAAACAAAAGAAACTAATACTCCCCTGATTAGCTCGGTAGGATCCGTGAAAAGTGTTGGTTAAATCTTTTCCAAGAAGAGTTTTTGCGTGAAAGGCTCCTTCCAAACTTGTGTAACTTCTTCTTGACAAACTAAACCTGCACACTAGAAGAAAACAAACGAAACCTTCGCGTAAAATCGGCGGTAATAATATACATAAGACTCGATTTAAACTAGGATATAATGCTTGTGGAATGGATGTTTACAGAATTTGTTTTGAAAGTTAAGATCTGGAAAATTCCAAAATTTTACAAGTAGCTCAGAAAACGAGAAAAAGTAAGCTGATGTTTTTATTCCTTCCTGACGCCGTCAGGTTATCCTGACAAAAACTGGTCTGCGATTTTCTGGAAAAAATTCTGGAAAATTTACATCTTTAGAATCTGGAAAAATTTCTGCAAAAACATCCATTATGACTCGATACAAGCATTTGACTCGAACAAACAAACATATATATCTTTTAGTTAATTGTTATTCTCATGTTCACGTTTCTTATGAAAACGTGTGTAATCCTCCCTACACTTATCCTTTATGTAAAATACCTTTATATGTAATTAAGACGAGGTTAAAAACAAAATAAAGCATTTTTACAAATTCAAACATGAGGACAAACAATTAATAAAAGATATATGACACTAACAAGCAAACAATTAAGCATGGGTTGCCTCCCACGAAGCGCTTTTCTTTATTTAAGAGTCTTGTAGCTAGACTCGTAGTCCTACCCCTACGTTGCCTCGTGCACGCTCGCGTGCTCATACCTAAGCCACTCCAACTCTCTTTCATTCTTTTTATAATCATCTCCTAATTCAAGGCATTTTTTGTAATACCGTTTTGTTTTCTCATATGGGTACCTAAGCCCACTTTGCTTATCTCTTTCACTAAGTAATGAAATAGGGGTCATTCTATTACAAGCCTTAATGTCCCTATGTTTAAATCTAGGATGAGCGCGTGGCATTTGATAGACAAAATCTTCGACTTCATCAGAGAAAGTGATTAGACCGTCAATCATTCGTTCATTCAACCTAGTCAAATTCTTGAAAGGTTTCCCAAAAATTACTTGAGTGAGGTCCTTGTCGATAAATTCTCCCAGGTTTTCTAAGACCATGAATTCTACCAAGTAGGCAAAACTTCCAACGAACACGTGCAAATGAGTGACTGCTTTAACAACATTGTTCCCATGATAGGTTAACTCATTGACCTTGATTTTATTGTATAGATCTTTTGAGATTAAGTTTAAAGGCAAGAATGAATTCAAATAAGCATCGAACCCTTCTAGTCCTATTTTGCATGGGAATTGCATGTTAAATGGGTCATCTTTCTCAATCCTACATCTAGGGTCAAGGTATTGGGAGGGATCTTCCTTAATTTCAAAGCTATCCTTATTGATGACCTCTCCGCCATCAAGTTCTTCATCATGATCAGATTCCTCATCAGAATCTGAGTAATAGAAAGGACTTTGTTGTCGCCAATTCACCTCGTTATGCCCTGGGTGGTTATCAAAATGGTGAGTGGGTGAAGGGTTTTGTGGGATTGTGTTCTCAACCTCGGGATTGGGAGTGGGTAGGGTGAAGAATCTTCGGTGGAAGATACGGATCATGGTGAGTAATGGTTTTTACGAACGAAGGTCACGAAGAAGGGGGATAGACTAAGAGAAAGCTAAAAAATGAGAAAAATTTACTTGATAGGGATCAAGCAAAGAAACCTAAACGAGGTGGACTACTAACTAGCTATTCTATTCCCCGGCAGCGGCGCCAAAAACTTGATAACGCTACACGCGTCGTTCGGGGTCAAGGAAACTTCCTTTTCTTCGAGCAAGTTTTATAACACCCTAGGCAGTGAACCTAATCGTTGTAGTGTAGTAATTAGGGTAAGCCACGGGTATTGATATCGTTCTCTAGGGGAATAGGAATGCTAGTGAGAAGTTACTACGTTAAGGTTGAGGTTGATGAAGATTATTTTTTATCTTTTTATGTTTTTTTTAGAAAATGAAAAGGTACGAATCTCGGGTATTGGATTTGGGGGGTTGGTATTGCTACCGATTACTCTACTATTATCTAATTATCTAAGCTAAGGTTGTGATAGTCTATGTCTAATTGATGTGTACTCGTATGATAGTTTAAAGATGTGTTTACTTAGGTTTTACTACTCCTTAATTATCTCCTATTGATGGTTGATTTGTCACGTCCTTATTCCTAGTTGCGTTGTGATTCTAAGGCTATAGGGCGTGCTTGTTTCCCTAACTCTTTGAAATTACCAAAGGGTCTTGTTTACAAATCCTCTAGTGATTTATAGACGCCTACTCTACGGTTGTCCTTGAATACTTTATCCTACAATTACCTAGATAATTATATTCTAAAGTTCACAAAGAAAAGTCAAGCATTAAGTACACAACGAATAATCTAGCGCACTCTAGATCATTAGTCAACTAAGATAAGTATCAACCAATCAATATTCAATAATTAAGTTTCATATTCCCTAAGCAAACACACAAATAAATTAGCCGGACATGGAGAACATGCAAGCATACACACAAATAATCAAAGACATAATTAAATTAATGAAGTAATTACTTATCTTGATGTATAATAGGGTTTAGAACCCTAAAATACTGCACAAGAAAGCCTTGGTTCAGTTTTAGGTTTTTACTCCAAAAGACTACCCACAAAACTGAAAAATTCGGATTCTATATATAAGATTACATCTGCGACGGCGTCACCTTATGTTTCGTGACGCCGTCGTGTCGCCGTCATTAGGGTTTCGTCTTGGCCACGTAAACCTTGCGACGGCGTCACCTTATGACTGTGACGCCGTCCCCTTCAGCTCTGACGCCGTCTTGGCTGCATCTAGGCCGTCTGAGTAGCGACGGCCTATTCTTTTAGAACCTGACGTCGTCCCTTGAAAACATGCAATTTCGCCTCTGAGCCGTCGCAAAATGCCTTCCCGACGGCGTCGCAGATATGCAGTGACGCCGTCGCCTTATGTTTCAGCAGCTTTGAGTGCCTCGATTCTGACTTTGGCCATTTTCTTCGTATATTCGCGCCTTTTCGTCCAAATAAGCATCATTCCAGCATTTTGCCTTCAAGAGACCTAAAAAGTGAAAAGGAACGATATTAAGCAATAACGGATACAAAAGTGATCGAATAAGGGCTTAAATGACCCCTCAAAAAGGTACCTTTTAAAACCTTATCACTCTCCCGCAATTCGAACAGCGAAATCACGAAAGCTTGGATTGGATGATAAAATTAAATACATACTAAAGCAATAAAAGTGTGTTGATGAAGGTGTTCGACAACAAGCGAAAACAAATCTTCATCAGTTGCACCAAAAGCAAAATAAAGCGATAGCAAAGCAAAAGCAATAAAGCAAATAATTAATTTTGATGACGACATCCAACAACAAGCGGAGATTAATCTTCATTATGCACCAACAGCAAAAGAAAAGAAACAAAAAACAAAAGCAAAGCATAATTTTTCTTTTCCTTTTGAAAATTGGATAAATGATGGAGGATAGGGTTTAACGAGGTGACATAAAGAAGGTGGCTCAGTAAGTCTGAAGATCAGACCCACTCCGATATCATGTTAGACAATAAAAACCCCATATGTGATACGTTTTATTGTTATGATATATATAAAGGAAAATAAATAATGAAACCCTAATGAACCCAACCCCTTAAAGACATGATGTAATGATATACATAAGAATATGTAAACACGTGTTTAGTAATTAGTTTATTGTCTTGCACTTTTTGTACCGAAACATAAATAAAGAAACAAAATAAAGATGGATATGCATGCTGCAAATAGTTATAAAAACCACCATCTAACATATAAGCAAAGATGACCGCCTAAAAAAATCTTCAGGTGATCAAGATAAGCAATGAAATTAAAGATATCAGAGATTCAGATCTCCATACATTTGAAGACATAGAAATACTTGATAATCTTGCAGCAGAGGCTGCAGAAAGAAACATAAATTCAAGAATGACTTCTACTCAAAAAGATTTTCAATGAAGTTTGAGAGAAAAGGTACCGGTGATGTTTAAAAAACAAGTATTTTATTGTTCTACTCAAATGTTTAATCAATTTAAAATATTTAAGAGATTGGTTATCATAAACACACAAGAACAATAATCTATGGATCGAATATGTATAGTAGTTTTAGAGAGAGAAAGAAGTTGGGAGGCTTTTCTAGAAATAGAAAGTGAAAGAGACAACTTGGAATGTTAGATTATAATGAAAGCTCCAACCCTCTACCTTGGAGGGTAGAGGGTATTTATAGTATCTTACAAAACGCCATATGTCAGGCTGTGGATCAGGTATACAGTGGGTAAAGACCCGTCCGTTCTCCACGGTGTTACTTAACTAACTACTAAAAGTATAAGGCTACAAACCTTCTAATGCTAACAAATACCCGGGGTGACCGAGTCTTTCATACTGGATTTACTAAATCCTAACAAAATAGATTTTGCTAGTCAACTGAATTATATATTTTATTGTTCTATCTTTTGGATCTGTGATATAAAAATTCAAACGGGTTTACTATGATATACTCATCAGTCTTAGAAATTATTATTGGATTTGTGATATGAAATTTCCAATATCCTTAACATAGTTATTCTGATATTAATTGTGATATTATTCATAGTGACTGTGATATTATTCTTTTTTATAGTTTAAAATTTTAAAAGCTTTTTTATAGTATAAGACTCACTATGATATTTTAATAAAAATTATTCTTATTAGTGTAAAAGTGATTGTGATATTTTAAAAGTGATTGTGATATTAAATCTGATTTTTGATGTATCAAATTTAATGGGCCTTATTCTTATGTGTCGAGGAGGAAAGTATGATATTTTAATAGAAATATACTTATTAGTAATTGTGATATTAAGAGTGTCTGATGATAGGAACCTCATATTAATAAATTTTCATTTTTCTTAACATAGTTATTGTGATATTAATTTTGTCTGAAGAGTTATAACGATATTAAAAATTTCCGTTTTTGCAATATAAATTTTATTATTCTGATAGTAAGAGTGTCTGATGATAGGTTATATGATATTAACAGATTTCCGTTTTTCTTAACATAGTTATTCTGATATTAACTGTGTCTGAAGAGTTATAATGATAGCTAATGTGATATTAAGTATTCTGAACATAGTTATTCTTGCAATATACATCTTATTTATTCTGATAATAAGAGCGTCTCATGATATGTAATATGGTATTAAGAAATTTCATATGTTTATTGGTGTATAAATAACTGTGATATTTTAAAACCTTAAAGTTTAAAAGTGATTGTGATTTTTAAAATTAATGGTTCTTATTCATGTTGAAAGAAATAGAAAATTTTCATATGATATTAACAACGTTGCTATGTTAGTTATTATGATATTAATTCTATTTTATTTTCTTATTCTACGTTTATAATACTTATTATGATATTAATACTCTTATTAATATTTTGCTAAATTGTTAAGTGATAATATTCTGGAAAAATAGGAGGGGGGGGGGGGTTGAATAGTTTTGCCGATTTTAAATTAGTTTCTAAAAACTTTAGATTCGATGTTATGTGAAATCGTATGGATGAAGATAAAGTATAGATCTAAGAGTAATGAAAGTAAATAAAGTAAAGCAAGGGAAAGAAATGACACAACCGATTTATAGTGGTTCGGCTACAAGGACACCTTCCTTGCCCTACTCCACTCCCCGAGTCACTTACTCGAGAGTTCAAGCACTATGTCAACAAACTCCTTCAACTTGGCGGAGAAGCCTTCACAACGTTGGTTATACCTTTTTCCGGTACAAAGCTAAATACCGAGTCTGTAACACGGAGGACCAAACCAACACGACTATTACACGACAACTATGTGAAATATCTAGTACAAGATCTTTGCTATAGAAATCTTGTGGAGAAACAAATCAATCAAGGACCCCTTGCTTGGATGACTTGTAGTAAGCTCGTGATTTTGCCTTAGAGAATGACCTATCGGCTTATATATGAATATTATGACATGATAAGCTTATATAAGCCAAAAGTTTCAAAATAAGCCACAATAAGTGAACTTATGAAATATAAACCACAAACCAAATAAGCCATAAGCCCCCTATATAAGCCGAAACAAACACCCCTTTAGAGAAGTAGCTTAAAAGGTTAACCTGACTACAAATGAATTAATTTAATTAAGAGATACCTATTTCATACAAAAGGCCCGAAAGAGCAGAACAACTAGGGCCTCCTGTGAGCCAAAGCATTAGAGGGTCATCTTTCGGGTTCCCTTCAGACTCAATGAAGTAGTAAAACAACTGCACATCCTTAGATTTTCCAACTCCTGTGTAACTTAAACCATATTGTTTTGTTTAGAGTGTGGGAAACGATGTACACTTTTATTAATAAAAATCAGATTATAATTAAAATAAATAAATTAACAGAAATAAACGACAGTAAATTAAATAACATACATAATGGGTTCGAAGCAGAAGACAGACTCTATAACGATATATAAAAGAAAGCAGTAAAAGGTCATGGAACGAGGCTCGTGTTTAACACGATTCCTTTAAAACAGATTCGCCGTCTGTTTCCCAGGGTACAACGTTCATAGCTGTTGTACAGCCGGACTAGATACACTTGCCTGAAAGATCACTCAAGCTTTGTGTATTTCTGATCGAAGGAATTGCTGGAAATCGTTTGGCAGTGGAGCTAAGTTTTTTCTGTGAAACCGAATGAGAGGTGTTTAATTTATAGGCTAAACCTATCTTGGTCACCAAGACAAGATATCTGCCAAAATATACACCGATATGCAAATCTGTTAAATATTAAACACGATTACAATATCTTCCATTTATTTAAACCGATTCTGTCTAACTTGTTTACAAAGTTCAAATCAGTTCCAAAAATAAATGGAACACAAAATCTGGAAATATATTAAAACCTGACAACGAAATCTGCAGCAAAAAGATATGCATGTATGCAAGGTTTCAGAGCTGCATTCGTGTCCGCAGGTAGCGTGTGCTCGCATGAGTTCAGAAGCTTCGAACCCATTTTGGCCCAGAAATCCAGAAATCTGCACCGCCTTGCGCGCACGCACGTAGGTGTTGGAGTAAAACCAACAAATCAATTTGAAGGTTCATATCAAGATTCCTATATAAACAAGCTTTCATTTCTTGTTTTGAGCGATGTGGGATACTCTCACTTTTCCAATTTTTGTGTTTCAAGTGCCTCACTTTGAGACACGATATCTCATTAATATCAACTCCATTTTTGACACTCTTTAGCTCGTTGCAAGCTCTCGTTAAAGAGAGATCAAAGCTACCAAGAAATATAAATATATATAACATATACATATATTAAATAGTGTCCCAAAATTGCAAAAAATCATTTTGCAAAACTTTTTTTCCAACATAGAGTTAATATAACAAAGGAAAATAATCATATAGAAACAGATTCTATTATAAGGTTCATGACCTTACCCAGTTTCAAGAGTAAAAGGAAGATCACCAACGAAGCCTGGCAAATGTCTTAACTAAAAACCGTGACTCGGTAACCTCCACACTGCTAAGTATCAGAACACATAATGTAAGCAGCATTGGACTTGCTAGTCTGCTGAACTTGTTACAGAGGTTCTGAGATTGTGAATCCATCCTCTGCGTGCCTCTACCAGCTATTATTAAAACCCGTGGCTCAGAAAATTTTCAGTTAATTAGTAAGTATTGCAAGAAGAAGGATCCGGAATATAATTATATTACCATGTGTTCCAAAAGTTTTGCGAAAGTACCGTCTAAACAAAGTTAAAAATAAACATATATGTGTCGCGTCATTTAAACTTAACCAGTTGTGTTTACCATTTAAGCTTTTCATATGTGTGTTGCGTCATTTGGTTAATCGATCATTTGTTAAAATAATATAAGTATACATGCTCATCACATGATGTTTAGTTTATAATATAAAAATGACGCCATGATTTTCTATTCGAACGACTTAAAATGGACAATTATAAAGTATAAACCACGAGGGTACCTCCTTCCAAGCAATTGACATTTAATATAATTTGATGAGATCGAACATATATCATATAAGGCTAATAGCAACGGTGATCACGGACGTTCACGGTCAATCACCTCAGCGCCAACTCGATTTTCTGTTTTTAAGACAATCTGCATGATCAAATACTCATTTCATTTTGCTTTTCATTTTTATTTATTAAACAATAAAATTAAAATTTCATTAATAATTCAAATAAAAATAAGAAACTTTACATAATATTAATGTTCATTTGTTCGACACCAAATGTATTTCACTAAATCGGCTTTTAGGCTAATATTAGTTGTTTCGTTGTGTATATGTTAATAACTGGTAACATTTCAGTATCTATTCGCACGAAATCGACATTTTCTTTCTCATGATATGCAAATCAATTTGTTCACCATTTTTAACGGGTCTTACTTGTTAGTAAAACAAACGAATTTGTATCTAGTCCTCCTCGTATGAGTTGTTTGATTGCTATCAGACTCAGTCAGGTGCTACAGCTAGCCTTTAAATAATGCTCATCCATTAAGACGTCCGTGGCTTTTCGCGACGACGCATGTCATCGCTAAAAACCAAATCGTCGTCGCTAAAACTTTAGCGACGACAAGTCATTGGCATAAGCTTGTCACTAAAAGTTATGGCGACTTGTGTCAAAGTATTTTAGCGCCACACAAAATTTTTCAGTCAAAGATATAAGAAGTGGGTCCTGCAAACAATTAACCTATATACTAAAAGTCAGGAACGCATGTTTTGCAAAACATGCATTAAATGCAATCTTTCCTGACTTGGCAAGAATAGCCCCTGAAGTTCAAGTGGCGCTGCAAAGTAAGTCCAAACATTAAATGCAAAGTTTCACAACTTGGCAAAAACAGTCCCTGAAGTTCAAGTGTCGTTCCAAAGTAAGTCCTTTAACATTAATAATCTTTCGCAACTTGGCAAAAACAACCCCTGAGGTTTAAATGTCGTTGCAAAGTAAGTCCTTTAAGCAATCCCGCTGCATCGCGCGGGTTTTCCAACACTCGTTAAGACTATTTCTCAGAAAATTAACCATTTTGACCCAATCCCGTTTTAATAACTGACGAGTACTAATAGAAATATCTACATCTTCCATATGTCTCTTCCACTACAAAGCACCAACTCTATCTGCGTCATCGCTAAAAAATGGAAATAAAGCACATCACGGGTGCTTACCCAATCCTATCCCATAATCCGAACATACAACAAAGACTCACCAGCAATCACCCTTTATTTGATCATTAATTTAGGCATATAGTTCCTATAGTGCCGATTACTAGCTACTCCATGAACACGGAATCACACCAGATATTTTCATTACTATTAATTTATCATACTAGAAAATGTATGGCAGTCAAAAACATAGCATTTTACGGAAAGGAAAATTGATAGTGAGAAGTGTAGGTTACCATACACCGTTGAGTACATAAGTTTAAGGTAATAAACTCGTAGGTCCAAATAATTGAGCTTATTTAATTTTAAAAATTTCTATAAGCTCGTAAGCTAGACTAATAAGCTTACAAAAACACCCCTTTTTATCTTTTGGGGTTAAGCTTATTTAGCCGGCTTATGAGCTTATTGAACTTTTGAAAAGCTCATAAGCTCAAATTTTTGGGCTTATGAGGTTATCAACTTGAGCGTATGAATTTCAATAAACCATAAGCTCACATTGATAACTTGGTTAGCTCAAAACTCTCGGCTTATGAGCTTCTCAAAAGTTCAATAAGCACGCCAAATAAGCTTAAACAAACACCCAAGCTTATGAATTACTCCCTCCGTCCCATTTTATAAGTCTGTTTGAAAAGTCTCGGTCTCTTTTCTCAGAGTTTGACCATAATTATTTTTTTTCGTATTATATAATACACTCTGACAATGTCACACTACTCTTTTTTAAATACATCAATAAAGATTTCAAATGGTTTAGAGGAGATTTCGAACAAAAACAGTACCAATTTCTATCTTTTATATTGTTTATTATTTTATTTATGTAAGTATATTTATAGAATTTGGATCTATCAAATAAGTAAACTTTTCTTTTAAAAAAAGAGCTAAGGCTGGAAGGTAAGGGAGCCGTGATCCGCTCACCTTACCTCCACTCACGAGTGACCACCATGCACACCCAAGCCACTAGTTATTTGCTAAAAATAAATCAAAACACAAATATATATAAATTATTAATAAATTAATTTAATATATTCAAATAAAATAATTTTTAAAACAGGTCTACACTTTTAGTGAAGTTCGTCAAAAGTAACTGACGTATAGTATGTCAACACTTTCATCTGTCGTCGCTAAAAGTAACTGACATATAACATGTCGACGCTATTGTGTAAAAGGTCATTTATTGTTATTATTATTATTATGTAAAAGAATGTTAGGATTTAGAAAATCCATAGTGAAGAGTCGGTCACCCCAACTCTAGTCTAGCATATGTTAGCTCGTAGATATTACGTTATTTTCTAGTTATTTAGTTAGTTATTTAGTTTAGAGCAACACCGTGGAGGACGGACGGGTCTTTACCCACTGTATGCCTGATCCACAGTCCGAAGAAGGACGTGTAGTATGTAACTATAAATACCCTCTACCTCAAAGGTAGAGGGTTGGACCTTTCACTCAATCTAACCTTCTTTCTTTTGTTTACTTTCTCTCTCTAGAAAGGCTCCCATCTTACACTTTCTCTCTCTAAACTCATCAAAGTTGTTGGGATATGAAAGTGCTGAAGAATGACAAAGTACTGGAAGAAGTCAAAATACTGCTAAGTAAAAAGTCAAAGTACTGCTGTCGAAGTCAAAGTACTGCAAAGCTAAAGAACTGCTATATTCGTTTATGGAAAGCTTTGTTATTCTAGAATATTTTTTGTTTAGATTACTTGTCGTACAAGGATACAAATTGTAAACCGACTAGGGTTATCCTTAAGCCTATAAAAGGACCCCTAGATTGACATTAGATATATATGTTTTTAGAATCCTAAAGTACGATTATTATTAGAGTTTTAGAGTTGTTAAAAGAATCTGCATAACAAGCAGATTTAGAGTTATTAATAATATTGTTAAAGTTAAATCTTCTTAGCTTTGTTAAGTAAATTCCGCGTACTTAATAGAGATTACTCAGTGTTTCATTGTTAATAACTTAGGATTTATCCGAAGTTATTAAACCCTTAACAAGCTATATAAGTTAGTTTGGTTAGAGTACATCGATCCAACAAGTGGTATCAGAGCTTGTGTGGAAACTTTGACTAAGAAGAAACCTTAAAACCTAGTTAACAACAAAAACCTAAAGATGTCGACTGAAGCTGTTCCACCACCATCCATCACCTCACTCAGGATACCTATCATTAAGAAAGGAGAATACGACCTATGGAGCATGAAGATGAGGCAGTATATTGCAATTACAGACCATGCTCTGTGGAATGTAATTGTCAATGGTAATGAAGTCGTTCCAGAACCTATTGATGTTCCTGGACAACCCAAAGCACCTAAAGCAGTCTTACCAGCAACAACAATAAGAAATCAAGAGAAGGCTCTCAATATACTGTTGTCTGCTATTCCAGATGGTCATCTACTCAAGTTCCATGATGCTAAAGATGCAAAGCAACTTTGGGCTGCTCTCAAGACAAGGTTTGGAGGCAATGATGCTTCCAAGAAGATGCACAGAAATCTGTTGAAGCAGCAGTTTGAAACCTTTACTGTTGGAGAAAGAGAAGGCCTTGATGTTGCCTATGACAGATTCCAAAATCTTCTCAGCATGTTGGAGCTATACAAAGCAGAGGTTTCAGTTGAAGATTCTAATCTGAAGTTTTTAAGGAGTTTGCCATCGACATGGCATGTGATTGCTACTATGATCAGAGGACAACATGGTCTGGATGTTATGGACTTTGATGATCTTTACAATCATCTGAAGATGTATGAGCATGAGATGAATGGCCAAACTAGTTCAAAATCTCACAGTATTGCCTTTTTGTCATCTAAAAAGAAAGGCAGTACTTCCACTAAAAGTACTGCTTCTCCTACTCAAAGTATTGTTGCTCAAAGTACTGTTGCCTATTCTACCCCCACCTTTGCTCAGCAAGCCACACCAACACCTACCATCCACTCAGATGAAGTCGTATGCTCTTTCTTTGCACAGCAAGCTACTTTACCTGTCACCTATGAAGAAGATCTCTCACAGATTGAAGAGGATGCTCTTGAAGAAATTGATATCAGGTGGCAAGTTGCTATGATCACTGCAAGGATCAAGAAGTTTATGAAGAAGACAGGAAGAGGCATTGACTTCAAACCAAAACAGGGAATCACTTTTGACAAATCCAAGATTGAATGCTTCAACTATCAAAAGACTGGACATTTTGCAAGGGAATGCAGGTTTGCTAAATATCAAGCAAACATGATGACTGAGAAATCAAAGCTAGAGTTGAAAGAAAATCCTATTACATAAACAAAAGCTTTGGTTGCTCAAGAGAATCTATCAGAGGTTGACTGGAGTGCTAAGTTTGATGATGAACCAGTAACCTATTGTATGGTAGCTGTGGAGGGATCAGTGGAAAAGTTTGACTGGAGCACAGCTTTTGATGAGGAACCTGGACATGCTGTTATGGAGTCTAAAGATGGTTATGGAAGCTTTGATTGGAGCATGGAGAGTGAAGATGATCCTGTTCTACTTGCTATGATGGCTACTTCCCCAAGTTCACCCCCTATTTCTGAGGTATGCTCTAAGTGTCATGACTTTTATCAAAAAGTACTTAATAGTTATGTGATTGAAAGAGATAACTGTATAAGGGCTAGGTCTGAGGTAGCTGGTTATCAAATTACCTTAGAGTCAATGGAAGCTAAAATCCTAACACATGAAAATAATGAAATGGCTAGGGCAGAAAAGTATGAACAACAGGATTATCAGTTAAAATTAAGTGAATGGAAGTTAAATTGTAAAAGCTCTGAAATTGAGAAGCTTACTAAGGAAAGAGATGAATTGTTAGCAAAGTTTGCTGCTTGGAAAGAATATGGTTTTTCTCATGTCACTTATTTTGAAAAACAGAGAAGGGCTTACAATAGAACTGGACTAGGTTTTGACACATCTAGTAATGAGGAATCATTTAGTGAACCGCCTCCTGAATATAAGAAAGACAAGGGTTATCATGTTGTCCCACATCCCACTGGCAGTCATCAACCTATTAGACCTGATGTTTCTCGTTTTGGTGTAGTCACCTTAGAGTTTAGAAAGAAGCTTATTGGTCAATCTAGGTCTGAAACTCCAAAAGAAACATTTGAGACACCTAAGGTAGATGATATTAAAAGCCAAGTAGTACTTTCACCTAAAAGTACTGCTACACCTCAAAGTACTGCTACACCTTCAGCAGTACCTTTAAGAAAACCTTTTCACAATCATGCTAAACCTTTTTGGGATAATTTTGGTCAAAACAGTTTTAATCATTCACCTAGAAGACAAGATAGGTTTGGTAATACACATAGAAGAAGAAATTTTGGGATTACAGATCAAAAACTATGTTTCGTTTGTTTTAGTCCTGATCATTTGATTAAGGACTGTGACTTACATTCAGAGTACCTAAGTAAGTTCCCAAAGAACAGAACTGTCAACCAAAAACCAAGGGAGACTAGACCAGCTTGGAATCATTCACATAGGGTTAACCATAGAAACTTCTCACCAGACTATAGGTACCCTCACCAGAGAAGACCTTTTTCAAAACCTCCAGTACCTTCAAACACTTTCCAAGGTACTTTTAAGCAAAATACAGTACTTTCTCAAAGTACTGCTCAGTCTTCACCAAACACCTCTTGGAATAGGAACCCTAGGAGATCTAATTACTATCAATCTAGAGGCATTACAACTCCAAGAAAGTAGCTAGATCAAGGGACTCTACATCAGAAGTTAAAACTAAATGGGTTAAGAAGGACAGTACTGATGATGAACAAACAGTACTTTCAACAAGTACTGGTGAAACAGAGATTTTTGATAAAGATGATTTTGTGGAAAAAGAAAAAGAGATTTTTGTTGAAAAAGAATGTTTTGATGAAAATCCACCACAAGTTTTAAAACAAAAGATAATGCTTGATTCTGTCTACAAAAACTGTGAAGATTACATGCTCAAGGAATTTGAGTATGTTACTCCACAAGGGGAACACAAGTCAGTAATGGCTCGGGTTCCTAAAAGACACTAACTCTTTTATCTTTGTGCAGGGCAACCCAGAAGAGGAGCTTAAAGATCATCTAATTGTGGATAGTGGTTGCTCTAGAAGCATGACAGGAGACAAGGAGATTCTGTCAGATTTTAGATCTATTTGTGGAGGAAGATTTGCATTTGGGAATGATCCTAATGGAGGAAGAATCACTGGAAAAGGAACCATCAAAGCAGGGCGCATAGATTTTGAGAATGTTAGATATGTGAAGGAGCTCAAATTCAACCTTTTGTCAGTCTCTCAAATCTGTGATAAAAAGCACCCTGTGTTATTCACTGACACAGAATGTCTCATCCTTTCCCCTGAATTCAAGCCTGTTGATGATAACTTGGTAGTTCTTAGAGTACCAAGAACCAATGATGTGTACAGTCTGGATATGAAGAGTCTTCACTCTTCTGGGAGAGCCACATGTTTAGTGGCAAAATCAACATCTGAAGAAGCACATCAGTGGCATAGAAGATTGGGCCATGTAAATTTCAAGAATATCAACAAATTGGTCAAAGGAAATTTAGTTAGAGGTTTACCTTCAAAGACTTACAAGAATGATCACTCCTGTTTGGCGAGCAAGAAGGGTAAACAACACAAAGATTTACGCAAGAAGCTTGAGGAAAGGACTGTTAGAGAACCTTTGGAGCTGCTGCACATGGATTTTTTTGGACCTGTTTCAATTGCAAGTCTAAACAAGAAAAAGTACTGCTTGGTTGTGACAGATGATTGCAGTAGATTCAGTTGGGTATTTTTCTTGGGATTTAAAGATGATACTTTTGATGCTATCCATAATCTTATAATAGCACTTGAAAACCAATTGAGACTCAAGGTTCGAGGTATTAGATGTGATAATGGGACTGAATTCAAGAACAAGCTTATGGATGAGTTTTGTACCAACAAAGGGATCAAGAGGGAGTTCAGCATTGCAAGAACACCACAACAGAATGGTGTTGCAGAGAGAAAGAAAATGACTTTGATTGAAGCAGCCAGAACAATGCTTGAAGATTCACAATTACCTATTCAATTCTAGGCTGAAGCTGTAAATACTGCTTGCTATGTGCTTAACAGAGTATCAGTCACCAAACCTTAGATGAAGACACCTTATGAGTTACTGATGGGCAACAAACCCAACATTCGTTTTATGAAGCCTTTTGGATGCCCTCTAACAATTCTAAATACAATTGATAATCTGGGAAAGTTTGATGGCAAGTCAGATGAAGGATATCTATTGGGATATTGTACCAACAGCAAGGGATTTAGAGTGTACAACAGAGTCACCAAGAAGGTTCAAGATTGTCTTCATGTTGAATTTTTAGAAGATCAAGAAAATCAGAAGGGTAAAGGTCCTGATTGGATGTTTGACCTTGAAGTTTTGACTCCTTCAATGAACTATGTACCTGTTAGAGAAGAAAATCAACATGTACACAATGGAGAAGAGTTACAGTATGTTGTTCATGGAGTCCATATTAGACCTGATGTTGTTCATGATGAAGAACCTAAAACTGTTGAGCAGGAGAAAAGTACTGATGAGCCAAAATCCTCATTGTCTACTGAGGATCAATCTATTCAAGATGAACTTAATCAGATGCTTTTTCAAGATGTTATAGCACATTCTTATGATGATGAACAAAGAAGAGCTTATGAGGAAGCAAAGAAAAAGAACAAGACTGCAGAGTTCACTCACAGTACTTTGGGTGACAGTACTTTCGATCAAAGTACTGCTGCACCTGTTAACATCACTTTGGATGATTTGGATGATCCAACCATGCCTGGTTTAGAAGATACTGATGATGATTTTGAAGATGAAGGTATTTTCTCAGATTCCAATGAAGATGCTGATTTCACTAATTTGGGTGATAATTATAAATTTCCACAGACTCCTATCTTAAGAATTCATAAGAATCATCCTGCTGATCAAATCATTGGTCCTTCTACTTCTGGAGTAATGACAAGAAACAAAGCTAAGGGCTTTTCTACACCACATAATGCTTTGCTTAGCTTTGTTTATAAACAAAACAGGTTAAATCATAAGGACCATCAAACTTGCCTATTCACTTGCTTTATCTCTCAAGAAGAACCCAAAAACATAGCTCAGGCATTAACTAAAGAGAGTTGGGTTGAAGCTATGCAAGAAGAACTTCTTCAATTCAAACTTCAAGAAGTTTGGGTACTCTGTGATCTACCTCATGGAAAGAAGGTCATTGGTACAAGATGGGTGTTCAGAGTCAAGAGAGATGAAAGAGGGAATGTCATCAAGAACAAGGCAAGGTTAGTAGCTCAAGGCTACTGACAAGAAGAAGGAGTAGATTATGATGAAGTATTTGCTCTTGTGGCAAGGATTGAAGCCATTAGAATCTTCCTTGCCTTTGCATCATATATGGGATTTCAGGTTTTTCAGATGGATGTCAAGAGTGCTTTTCTCTATGGAACTATTACAGAGGAGGTTTATGTCAAATAGCCTCCTGGTTTTGAAGATCCTACACATCCAAACAAAGTCTACAAGGTGGTTAATGCTCTTTATGGCCTTCATCAAGCACCTAGAGCTTGGTATGAGAGGCTCTCTACTTTCTTATTGCAACATGGTTACAGGAGGGGAGCCATTGACAAGACTTTGTTTATCAAGAGAGACAAGAAGGATATCATGTTGGTTCAAGTGTATGTTGATGATATCGTATTTGGAGCTACCAAACAGTCCATGGTTAAGGAGTTTGAGAAGCAGATGCAGAATGAATTTCAAATGAGTTCAATGGGTGAGTTAACTTTCTTTTTGGGAATTCAAGTTAAGAAGTCAAAGGAGGGAATTTTCATAAGTCAAGACAAGTATGTATCTGACATACTTAAGAAGTTCAATTTTTATTCAATGAAGCCCGTTACTACACCTATTAAATCTATCAACTCACTGGGAAAGGATGAAGATGGACAACCTGTTGAAGTCAAGTTATACAGATCTATGATTGGTTGTCTTATGTATCTCACTGCATCTAGGCCTGATATCATGTTTGCTGTTTGTTTATGTGCAAGATATCAAGTCTCACCTAAGGTCTCTCATCTGAATGCAGTGAAGAGAATTTTCAGTTATTTGAAACAACAACCTAAGTTAGGGTTGTGGTATCCAAAGGATTCACCTTTTCACTTGGAAGCTTTTTTGGATAGTGATTATGCAGGTGATAACTATGATAGAAGATCAACCACTGGAGGATGCCAATATCTTGGAAGAAGATTAGTCTCATGGCAGTGTAAGAAGCAAAGAATTGCAGCAACATCCTCTACTGAAGCAGAATACGTGGCTGCTGCAAGCTGTTGTGGACAAGCTTTGTGGATGTAGAATCAACTCTTGGACTATGGGTTCAACTTCAAGAATACTCCTATCAACATTGATAATGAGAGTACAATTTGCATTGTGAAGAATCCAGTTTATCACTCCAAAACCAAGCACATTCAGATTAGGCATCACTTCATCAGAGATTGTTATGAGCATAGGCTCATTAATGTTGTCAAGGTTCACACGGATGATAATGTAGCTGATTTACTCACCAAAGGCTTTGATGTTTCAAGATTCAATCACTTGGTGGTAAGCATTGGCATGATTAATTACTGAGCTACATTTGAGGGGAGGACTATTTAGTGTAAGTATAGTCCTATGCATTGCTTGAAGGGAGGAAATTCATGTTTATTTGAAGTGTTTGCTATTATAAAGAGGAGAATGGGAAAGTACTGCTTTTTGGTCATATGAATGTACTGCTTGGAAAGTACTGCTTTGGAAAGTACTACCCACGTGGAAAGAACTGTTTGTCTTATCAACGTACTGTTCCAACGGTAATATTGAGGGGCAAAATTCAAATAACGGTAACTTTGTTATTATGGGTTATGATTTTTCAAATCCTACCTATAAATAACTACTCTCCGAATTTCCCTCTCAACTTTATACCTTATAATCTTTTCCATATTTCTCTCTCTTTCACCTATATTTTTCACTCAAATGCGTTCTTAGTTAACAAATCATCAATGGCAAATCGAAATACAGTTTCGAAACACAATATGGTGGCGAATTTAGACAAAACTGAAGCTAATGTCATCTTCCATGACATCATTGATTTTCTCACTGGATCGCCGATTAGTTATGCACTTTTAGTGGAACCAGATATCATTGAGCCATGGATTCAACAATTTTGGGCAACTGCTAGAGTTCATATGGAGAATGATGATTCGTATATTCAAGCTAAAGTTGCTGGGAAGATTGTAAAGGTTAATGAAGCCTCAATTCGTGAAGATTTATTGTTTGATGATGAAGAAGGGGCTCTTCATTTTGATAAGCAATTGATTTGGGATACATTCAGAGACATTGGATATGAAGGGTCCTTAACTGAACAAACTTTCAAGAAACCCTTATTCAGTCCACATTGGAAGTATTTGGTACATGTTCTTCTTCATTGTATCAGCTCTAAAAGTACTTATTGGGAGCAATTTGGTTCTAACATAGCATCTGCTATAGTGGGATTAGCTACAAATCGAATTTTCAACTTTTCAAGGCTAATCTTAGATGGAATGCTCTCACACATCTCTCATGGATCAAGATGGTTAATGTATCCGAGATTTATTCAAGTCTTCTTGAATAAACAACTTTAAGATGTACCGAAGCCTACAAGTCTTTTACCTGTTGTGGTACAACCAGCCAAGATTTTCACTTTCATGGCTAGGAAGAGTGATTTATTCACTAGAAGGAACACTCCATTGACTACTTCAATGATGGAGATTGTTCAAGCTATTAGAGATGAGTCTGAAGCTAGTGATGAAAGAGAAGGTACTGCTTCTGAAGGTACTGCTACTCAAGGTACTGCTTCTGAAGGAACTGCTTCTCAAGAGACTGCATCCCAAGGTTCTGCTTCACAAGGTACTGATATTAATGAAGGTACTGCAGTTTCTCCCATCTCATCACCCCATACTACTCCTCCTATTGAGACACCAGAACAAGTACTCTCATCATCTTCTGGAGGAGATAATGCTACTATACCCCCTGAAGGTTTAGTGTTAAGATAATTATATTCTGACAAGGGCGTTAGTTAGATTGCAAAAAGGTTTTGAAAAACAGGTCACTCAGATTAAGAGGTTGAGGTTTAAGTTTAGAAGATTAAAGAACTTTGTATGGCCATTGGTTAAACATCACAGGTTATGGGTCAAAGCTGAAAAGAAGAAGTGAAGGCAGTTTAAGAAGCCTTCTTCGGGCAAAAAGGTTCATCAGCAATCTTCTGTCCAATTGGGGAGGAATTTAGAAGAAGAGAATTTGAAAGAAGATGCTGAATTTCATGAAGAAAAGGAGAATGAACCTCAAAGTACTGAAGCACATGTAAATCTTCAAAGTACTGAGCCTGAAGGAACTGGTCTTAAAAGTACTGATGATCAAGGTACTGCTGATCAATGTACTTGCTTTCAAGGAACATCTCGACAAGAATTAATTACACCAAGGGTGTTAGATTTTGAAGAAGAAGCTGGTCCTTCAACAATTCTGCAAGAAGAAGAAGATGATACTCTCAAACTAATACACACTGCAAGTGATGATGAAACCATTGCTGAAATATTGCATGATTTATCAAAACCAAGGAGTGTTAGCATTCCAGGAGTTGCTGAAGAACAACATCAAGTTTCTCAATCTCAATCTGTGATAGATCCTAAAGATAAAGGAAAAGGTAAAATGATTGAAACAAAGAAGAAGAAGCTCAATTTAGCAAAAATAAGGGCTGCTCAAGTTGCTATGAATGAGGAAGCAGCTAGAAAATTACAAGCTGAATTGAATGCTGAAACTGATATTGAAGAAGCTAAGGATCATAAGCAGCTAAGAAATTGCAAGAAGAATTGAATGTTGAAGCTGCTGTACCATTATAGTCACCTATTCCTATTTCTGCTCTACTAAGAAGACCAAATCGTGCTAAAGAAAGAAATGCAATAATGGCTTATTTAAAAAGTCAAGGATATATTGGATTGCAGAAGTTGAATTATGTTGAGATGAAGCTTTTGTATGAAGCTGTTAGAGAGGCTTATCAGAAGAATGTTGAGAGTATCAAAGATTTTAAAGATTATGATGCTCAGAAAGAAGATGATAGAAAAGGAAACTTAAAAAGAAAAAGACTAACTGAAGTTGAAGATCAACAGCCATCAAAGGAAGTTGAGTTAAGATCTGATACTAATGATGAACTAAGGAATTACTTAAGAATTGTAGAATTTGAGTTTTCTAAAGCTGATGCAGAAAAGAAGACAGAAAAGAAGAAGAAAAAGTCTCCAATAACTACTTTTGAAGTTGTAGAATCTAAAGATGGAAATTATCTGATGTTTCATAGAGAAGATGAAAGCTTCAGAGTGTTTAATATGCTATGGGATCTACTGCACATAATAGATAGAGAGGATTTAATTCATCTATATCATTTGGTGCAAGAATACTTTGAACACATTACATCAGAAGGAGTTGGTTTAATCTTGCTTGGAGATCTCACAACTGTTTGGGAAACTGAAGAAACAAGTACTGAAGAGATTTGGAAAAATCAAGAAGATTGGGAGATTATCAGCTGGAGATTATTTGAAGAATTTGGAGTACATGTTTTAGAGTTAGAAGATGGGACTATGATTCACATGCTAGCAGATAGAAGATATCCGCTTACATCAGATCTCATGAGGAGAATGCTAGAGCATGGAATGGAAGTTGAAGAAGATAATGAAACTGCACTTCTGGTCATCAAATTGTTTATCAGATGGACGACTATGGCTGATGATGATGCATGAATAACTGGTATGAATCTTCATTGAATAAATTTTTGAAATATTAGTACTTTATTCAAAGTACTGCTGATCAAACAGTACTTTCATCAAAGTACTGTTTGATGTTTTAAACCAGTTAATGATTTTGAAAAGAAAACTTTTGTTAAGTGATAAATATTTTGAAACAAAGGTTAAAAGAAATAAATGTTTTTTGAGATGGTAACAACAATAGGTTATCAATCCACCATGGTTACAAAAGGATTGGCTAATCCATGAGCAAACGGCTCTGGCAAAGATATCTCAAATCCGTTTTATAGCTGACAACTTGCTAATAAGTTGTATGGTAATCAACTCACCATATCAGTAAATGTGAAGAGTTGGCTAGCCCACAAGAAAATGGCTTGTGGTAAAGGCTGTGGAAAAACAATTATATGGTAATTAGTTCACCATGATTGAAAGAACCAACTAGTCCAAAAGGGTACAACTTTTGGTAAAGACAAATCAAATCTGTTGATAGCTGATGATTTGCTAAAAATCATATGGTTATCAATGTACCATGATCTTACATATCAAAACATTTGGCTACTCCAGAGTTAATGGCTTTGGTAAAGAGACATCAAATCCATTAAATTTTCAATGATTCACCTCTCACAGGAGTTTGCACACCTGGAAGTGATGAGAATAGACTGAAACTTAAACTGAATTAATGTACAAATTGTCTTATGTTTCTGAAAAGATGGAGCTTGCTGAATGTTGCTGAAAAGAGATTACTGATCAAGGATGCTGTAAAGAATAATTTCTAAAGAATATTTTGATAATGACAATCCAAGCACAGTGGATACAAAGACAAATCTGAAGATAAAGACAATTGATAAAGATACAATCCTTGAAGACAAAGATGTTAAAGTTAAATATACAAAGGAACTTGAAGTCAAGCAAGTAGAATTCAAGTTAGGGGAGGATTGTTGCGATATGAAAGTGTTGAAGAATGACAAAGTACTGGAAGAAGTCAAAGTACTGCTAAGTAAAAACTCAAAGTACTGCTGTCGAAGTCAAAGTACTGCAAAGCTAAAGAACTGCTATATTCGTTTATGGAAATGATAAGGTTTTAAAATTTACCTTTTTAATGGGTCGTTTAAGCCCTTATTTGATCACTTTTGTATCCGTTATTACTTAATATCGTTCCTTTTCACTTTTTAGGTCTCTTGAAGGCAAATTGCTGGAATGGCACTTATTTGGACGAAAAGGCGCGAATATCCAAAGAAAATGGCCAAAGTCAAGAATCGAGACACTCAAGCTGCTGAAACACAAGGGGACGGCGTCAGGTGTTATCTGTGACGCCGTCGCATCACTTTTGTGATGGCTCAGTAGCCAAATTTCTTATTTACAAGTGACGGTGTCAGGCTTTAAAAGAGTAGGTCGTCGCAACTCAGACGGCCTAGATTTGATCCAGACGGCGTAAGAGACTGAAGGGGACGGCGTCACAAGCATAAGGTGACACCGTCGCAAGACTAACGTGGCCAAGACGAAACCCTAATGACGGAGACCCGACGGCGTCACAATTCATAAAGTGACGCCGTCGCGATTGTAATCTTATATATAGAATCCGAATTTTTTAGTTTTCAGTGTGTAGTCTTTTGGAGTAAAAACCTAAACCGAACCAAGGCTGTCTTGTACAGTATTTTAGGGTTCCAAACCCTATCTTACATCAAGATAAGTGTTTTACTTCATTAATTCAATTATGTCTTCAATTACTTGTGTGTATGCTTGCATGTTCTCCATGTCCGGCTAATTTACTTGTGTATTTGCTTAGGGAATATGAAACTTAACTATTGATTATTGATTGGTTGTCTCTTATCTTAATTGTTAATGATCTAGTAATGCGATAGGTCATTCGTTGTGTAGTTAATGCTTGATTAATCTTTGTGAACCTTAGACTATAACACCTAGAGTAGTTGTAGGCTAAACCATCCAAAGAGTACCTTAGAGTTAGAGTTTATAATTCCTAGAGATTTTGTAGACGAGACCCTTTGGTAGTTTCAAAGAGTTAGGGACAAACGCATACCCTACGACTTTAGACACACAACGTGATTAAGAATAAGGACGTGACAATTCAACCATCAATAGGAGATAATTAAGGAGTAATAAAACCTAAGTAAACACATCTTTAAACCATCATACGAGCACACAATAATTAGACATAGACTACATACACCTTAGATTAGATAATTAGATAAGTAGAGTAATCGGTAGAAATACCAACCTCCAAATCCAAACCCCGAGATTAGTACCTTTCCTTTTCTTAAAAATATAAAAAGATAAAAAATAATCTTCCTCAACCTCAACCTTAGTGTAGTAACTTCTCACTAGCATTCCTATTCCCCTAGAGAACGATATCAATACCCGTGGCTTACCCTAATACTACACTACAACGATTAGGTTCACTGCCTAGGGTGTTATAAAACTTGCTCGAAGAAAAGGAAGTTCCTTTGACCCCGAACGACGCGTGTAGCGTTATCAAGTTTTTGGCGTCGCTGCCGGGGAATAGAATAGATAGTTAGTAGTCCACCTCGTTTAGGTTTCTTTGCTTGATTCCTATCAAGTAAAATTTTTTCTCAATTTTTAGCTTCCTCATAGTCTATCCCTCTTCTTCGTGACCTTTGTTCGTAACCCCATCACTTTTCATCATGGAAGGTGATAACCAACCACCACTCAACAACCTAACACCAAATAAATCACTGTTACTCAAAACCCAAACCAATGACAAACACAACCGCCGAAGCCGTTATGTGAGTAGAAACACCGACCTTCAGGATCTGCAGAAGGTATTCGATAATACAATTAGGGAAGCTGTTGAGAAAGTAGTCAGCGCCTCTGTAGTTGGCTCCATGATCAACAGTAATTCGGAAGATGGTATAATAAACAAAAATGTGAATGTGGAGGATAGTGCTTATTTCAATCTTTACCCCACTAAGGAAGAAGTTGCTTACCATCAATACATAATCGATAATCCCCGATCACCCATCATTAGGATATGTCCTAAGATTAGGAGAGGAAATCCGTGGAACCTCAAAATTCCTTGTATGATCGGATATAGGAATGTCGAACATGCTTACATAGATACGGAATCTCCCATCAATGTGATGTCATCTGCTGTTTACAATGACATTATGAATGAGCGACTTAAGATTAGGAGAGACTCTAAATATCCTGGTGGTGTTTGTAACTTTGTGGGAAGAGTCAAGGATGTACATGTCTTTATAGGAAATTTCACCTACCTAGTTGATTTTGTGGTCCTAGAAGATATAGGATGCGTCATTGACTATAGTTTATCCCAAGTAGTGCTAGGAAAATCGTTTGTTGAAACATCTAAGATGAGCCATAACAAGTATGATGGAACGGTTAGGTTTAAGGAAGGAACTGATGAGATCACTTATAGGATGCCTTGGAAAACAAATGAATATGGCCATCTATCCATTTTTGAACGAGACAACATCAAAGCTTTTGAGGACAAAAGCAAGGACGATGTTGAAAAAGGTTATAAATTTATGTGGGAAAGAAGGAGGTTTATTATAAGGATTGCTTGACCCTAGGGCCTAGGTATAGAGTCGATGAAAATTTTGTCAACATGATAGAATTCTCATTGAGAATGCAAAATGAGACAAAGTAGGGGCACGACTACGAGTCTAGCTACAAGACTCATAAATAAAGAAAAGCGCTTCGTGGGAGGCAACCCATGCTTAATTGTTTGCTTGTTAGTGTCATACATCTTTTATTAATTGCTTATTCTCATGTTTAAATTTGTAAAAATGCTTTATTTTGTTTTTAACCTCGTCTTAATTGCATATAAAGGTATTTTACATAAAGGATAAGTGTAGGGAGGATTACACACGTTTTCAAAAGAAATGTAAACATGAGAATTTCAATTAATTAAAAGATATATATGTGTGTTTGTTCGAGTCAAATGCTTGTATCGAGTCATAATGGATGTTTTGCAGGAAATTTTTCCAGATTCTAAAGATGTAAATTTTCCAGAATTTTTTCCAGAAAATCGCAGACCAGTTTTTGTCAGGATAACCTGACGGCGTCAGGATCGCAACCTGACAGCGTCAGGAAGGAGTAAAAACAACATATTAATTTTTTCTCGTTTTCTGAGCTACTTATAAATTTTTGGAATTTTCCAGGTCTTAATTTTCCAGAAATTCTGTAAACATCCATTCCACAAGCATTATAGCCTAGTCTAATAGAGTCTTATATATATTATTACCGCCGATTTTACGCGAAGGTTTCGTTTGTTTTCTTCAAGTGTGCAGGTTTAATTTACTAAGAAGAAGATACATAAGATTGGAAGGAGCTTTTCACGCATACATTCTTCTTGGAAAGGATTTAACCACCACTTTACACGGATCCTACCGAGCTAATCAGGGGAGTATTAGTTTCTTTCGTTTTTAATTACCTTCTATTATCATAACTTTGATACTTTCGGGGAACATTGGGGACAATGTTCAGTTTAAGTGTAGGGAGAGAAAATAAAATGGGAACTTTGAAACTATTCTTATCCTTGATTATTTGCTTTGTCCAAATGTATTTGTGTAATAAACCATGAGAAAATGTCGGTTAGGGTAATTTTGGAACAAAATTTAAAATTTTTCATAACATATAGGAGTGGGTCATTAGTCTTAACAAAAGCGTCTCACGGATAGGAAGTTATATGACTAGTACAAAAACCCTTTACCACCTAAATTCCACCCAAAATGTGAGGATCACCCTTAGATTAGTAGGAATTAAAGCATTCATCTTTAATGCTTAGTGTGTGAACCGGTAGTATAATAGATTCTAGAACTT
Source organism: Chrysanthemum seticuspe (assembly GCA_019973895.1). Classification (NCBI taxonomy): domain Eukaryota; kingdom Viridiplantae; phylum Streptophyta; class Magnoliopsida; order Asterales; family Asteraceae; genus Chrysanthemum; species Chrysanthemum seticuspe. The sequence goes on along the minus strand of BPTQ01000004.1, from coordinate 320,488,789 downwards.
GTTTTGTGTTGCATCCCGAGATCGCTAGTAAGACTACACTTGTGTAGTTAGGAATAACTAAATGATAAGAGGCATTAGAATAACCCTTGTTTGATACCCGTAATATAATTACTTCTTCCACATCGGTTGAGTAATTCCCCCACACCCTTTGCGTTGTACTCATCTTTAGTACACGATACCCCTAGTTAACCCCTCATAGCCTATCCTTTTCGCGGTTCTCGTGATGCTTCGGTTTTCTGGAATATCAATGAAGAGCATTGTTTACACCCCACCCCCAAATGTACACCCAAATCGCCTTAGCCTACCTTGTATGCACTCACTTTTAGTGCATTATTGTTATCACTCTAAAAACCCTTAGTTCAATTATCTAGTTGCTTGCATAAGTTGCTAAGTCGAGTCATATCCTTTGTACACATTTTTGGGACGATTGGGACTCATGGAAAAAGTTAAAGTTTATGAAATGACGAGAAGGGAACGTTAAATTCAAATTCCCTTTATTTGCGTAATAATGTGCTCCAAGTGTTTTGATCTTTTCAATTCGGGTCAAATTAGTGTTAGAGTAATAAAAAAACTCAAGTGTAGGGATGTGACAATAAATCTCTATCATTTTGATGTTACCATAGAGGATGGTAGAGTAAAAGTGTATGAAAAAAAAAATCGAAAAAAAAATAGAAAAAGAGAAAAGAAAAAAAAAGAGTGTTCAATTAAAAAAAAAAAAAAAAAAAAAAAAAAAAACGGACTACCATCCTACATCTATATTTAAATTCATGTTTGTTTGTTTCAGTTATCTAGAGTTTAGAGTGTCGAGTCTTGGCTTAGCAACACCATTCTTCGTATGCTTGTAACATAAAGATTTTTGACTTTCCACCACTAAATAGCCTATCCCACCAAACCCTTTGTTTCCCTACCGTAAGCCTAACATTACAACCCTTTAAAAGACCTCTTTGATAGTCTTTCCTAGGTGCTTACGCTAAAGCGATGGAGGTTTGATCTAGTCTCAAGCCTATGGTAATCTATGTAATAGGACCGGTTTATGAGTGTTTATCTTCCATTTCCAACTTGCTATATTTCATATACACCCGAGAGATGTGAGTACCCAAACACTCCATGTGAGGTGCTAGTATATAATTTTCGTGCTTGTTATGACTTTTGCGGGGCTTATAGTGTTGTGGATTGTTTTAAACCAATGCTTCATGACCCCTAACTTATAAATTAATTGGCTAAAAGTACATTTGCTTGAGGACAAGCAAATACCAAGTGTAGGGATATTTGATAAGGTTTTAAAATGTACCTTTTTGAGGGGTCGTTTAAGCTCTTATTTGATCACTTTTGTATCCATTATTACTTAATATCGTTCCTTTTCACTTTTTAGGTCTCTTGAAGGCAAATTGCTGGAATGGCACTTATTTGGACAAAAAGGCGCGGATATACGAAGAAAATGGCCAAAGTCAAGAATCGAGACACTCAAGCTGCTGAAACACAAGGGGACGGCGTCATGTGTTATATGTGACGCCGTCGCATCACTTTTGTGACGGCTCAGTAGCCAAATTGCTTATTTACAAGTGACGGTGTCAGGCTTTAAAAGAGTAGGTCGTCGCAACTCAGACGGCCTAGATTTGATCCAGACGACGTCAGAGACTGAAGGGGACTACTTCATAAGCATAAGGTGACGTCGTCGCAAGACTAACGTGGCCAAGACGAAACCCTAATGACGGCGACCTGACGGCATCACAATTCATAAAGTGACGCCGTCGCGATTGTAATCTTATATATAGAATCCGAATTTTTTAGTTTTCAGTGTGTAGTCTTTTGGAGTAAAAACCTAAACCGAACCAAGGCTGTCTTGTACAGTATTTTAGGGTTCCAAACCCTATCTTACATCAAGATAAGTGTTTTACTTCATTAATTCAATTATGTCTTCAATTACTTGTGTGTATGCTTGCATGTTCTCCATGTCCGGCTAATTTACTTGTGTGTTTGCTTAGGGAATATGAAACTTAACTATTGAATATTGATTGGTTGTCTCTTATCTTAATTGTTAATGATCTAGTAATGCGATAGGTCATTCGTTGTGTAGTTAATGCTTGATTAATCTTTGTGAACCTTAGACTATAACACCTAGAGTAGTTGTAGGCTAAACCATCCAAAGAGTACCTTAGAGTTAGAGTTTATAATTCTTTGAGATTTTGTAGACGAGACCCTTTGGTAGTTTCAAAGAGTTAGGTACAAACGCATACCCTACGACTTTAGACACACAACGTGATTAAGAATAAGGACGTGACAATTCAACCATCAATAGGAGATAATTAAGGAGTAATAAAACCTAAGTAAACACATCTTTAAACCATCATACGAGAACACAATAATTAGACATAGACTACATACACCTTAGATTAGATAATTAGATAAGTAGAGTAATCGTTAGAAATAACAACCCCCAAATCCAAACCCCGAGATTAGTACCTTTCCTTTTCTTAAAAATATAAAAAGATAAAAAATAATCTTCCTCAACCTCAACCTTAGCGTAGTAACTTCTCACTAGCATTCCTATTCCCCTAGAGAACGATATCAATACCCGTGGCTTACCATAATACTACACTACAACGATTAGGTTCACTGCCTAGGGTGTTATAAAACTTGCTCGAAGAAGAGGAAGTTCCTTTGCCCCAAACGACGCGTGTAGCGTTATCAGGAAAGCTTTGTTATTCTAGAATATTTTTTGTTTAGATTACTTGTCGTACAAGGATACAAATTGTAAACCAACTAGGGTTATCCTTAAGCCTATAACAGGACCCCTAGATTGGCAATAGATATATATGTTTTTAGAATCCTAAAGTACGATTATTATTAGAGTTTTAGAGTTGTTAAAAGAATCTGCATAACAAGCAGATTTAGAGTCATTAATAATATTGTTAAAGTTAAATCTTCTTAGCTTTGTTAAGTAAATTCCGCGTACTTAATAGAGATTACTCAGTGTTTCATTGTTAATAACTTAGGATTTATCCGAAGTTATTAAACCCTTAACAAGCTATATAAGTTAGTTTGGTTAGAGTACATCGATCCAACAAAAGTGTACGCCCCATAGTATTGATTGTTTGTGTGTTTGTGAAAACCAATATGTTACAAATGGTATCAAGAGCCGTGGTTTGATCACTCTTCTTTCATGTTCTTGGATTTCTAGTGGTTTTCATAAGGTTTTTGGGTTTGAATGAGTTTAGAGTGGTTAGAATCATTTGGATCATCTCTTGTGTTAAAGTTTGGATTTCGATAGTACTTTTGTGTTTAGATTCATTATAAGTGTTTAGGTTTTGGTTTGGAAGGCTTAATTCATCTTGGTTATAGTGTTTTTGGATTAGAAAAACTTAGTTTTTGAAGAGTTTCTTGGAAGAGGTTTGTCATTTATTCTTGGAAGAGGTTTGTCCAGATTCGATGTATCAGTCTAGCAACTTGTCAGTCTAGCAACTTGTCTGTCTAGCAACTTGTCTGTCTAGCAACTTGTCTGTCTAGCAACTTGTCAGTCTAGCAACTTGTCTGTCTAGCAACTTGTCAGTCTAGCAACTTGTCAATCTAGCAACCTGTCAGTCTAGCAACTTGTCAGTCTAGCAACTTGTCATTCTAGCAACTTGTCTGTCTAGCAACTTGTCAGTCTAGCAACTTGTCTGTCTAGCAACTTGTTAGTCTAACAACTTGTCAGTCTAGCAACTTGTCAGTCTAGCAACTTGTCAGAACTAGCTACTTGTCAGTCTAGCAACTTGTCAGCCTAGCAACTTGTCTGTCTAGCAACTTGTAGTTTGAACAAAGTTGAGTTTTTACATAAAAACTTCAAACTGCCATAACTTTTGAACCGTAATTCTGTTTTCAGCGTTCTACCATCAAAACGACCGTGAGAACGAGGAGAATGGTTGGCTCAACCTTCAAAGCCTAAATCCGCACTGAACAGAAGTTATTGAGGTTTTAAATTTTTAGACCTAAATTTCTTGGGAAAATCGTGCAACAACCAATCCAAATCTCAACTAAACAACATCTCAGCTAATCCTACAAACAATCATAAGTCCTAACACACAATTTTCTATCATTGTGTCGATCCATCAGTCATATTAATACGTTCTATTGGTCATTGCTTAACTGTTTCTTCTTGATTTTGTAAAATCCCGCAAAAGATTCTATTTCTCGGTTTAAATCATAGACTTGTAAAATCTCGTGTACACAGCAACATCATGTCTTACACTCCTGATTCAGTGATTTCGGAAGTACTTAAATTGTATGAAGTTGTAGACAACCATGAGAATATTAGCTATACTGAACGGTTACAGATGATGGAATCAATCAATGATGATTTGAGTTCTTCATGCTCTAAGTCCAATGAGAAAGATTTGCACCTGTTCAGGCTACAGAATGCCATGCAAAAGGAAAGCAACATTGAATCTTATCAACAAATTCACTCTCACCTCATGTTACTTCTACCCATAACAATGGAACGAACATGTATTGCCCTCTTCTGTCAGGACTTATCCACATTAACAGGAACTTTGCTGTTAAACCTAGAGCAATTGGAGCTACAACTTGACAAAGAGAAGGTTCAAAAGGATAGTTCCAGTGCTGCACTTCAAGTGATCTACAAACATTTTTAGTCATTCATTAGAAGGGAATTCACATCAGATTATGATCAAGACATGACTGAAATGTCTTTTAAGAGACACACTGGAATGGAAATTTGCGTGTTCATAGAGACACTTATCCATCTCATGGATAATGTGGAGAAGTATATTGAGGAAGTTACTCAGAAAGATGAAAAAATGGATGAGAGTCTGGTGCATTTGACAGAAAGTTGTGATGAGTTGGGTAATGTATCAGTTGAAGAATCGGGTGTTGCTGAATGCAGAATGTCAGAGACAACAAATAATGATGTAACTAACTGTTCAGTTACTCCTAACATACAAGAAGTAGATGCAGTAGTCAGAAAGGGGAATGAATGTAGGGTACAATCAATAAATTGTAGTGTTGAGACCAGTAAGGCATCGGGTGATGGATCAGTTGACACTGAATACAGAGGCTCAGAGACATATAAGCTTGAAACAGCCAGTAGTTCATGATGTAGATGCAAATATCATACTGACAAATGAACAGGTGTCATGTGATGAGGTACCCTTAACTGATCAACATAGTGCATCTGCTAATGTACCTAAACAAACTGATCTTAATACTGAACATGATTCTGATAAATGTTCCTTGCTTGAGGCTGAGACTAATAAATTCAAAACAAATGATATGGTTGATAAAAAGGCTTTTGATGAACTTTCAAAAAAATTCTCAAAACTTGAAAAACATTGCATTTCTCTTGAAATTGCAATAAAAAGAAAGGAGGGAAGTTTTCAAACTAATAACCCATGTAAAAATCCGGAATTTCCTGAATTTCATGAATTTTTTGAAATAAATGATTTAAATGCTCAGCTTCAAGCCAAAAACTCGACTATCAACAATTTGAAGAAACATATTTCTGATATGCATGAGAAAAGTAATTTGGTTACAAGTAATTCTGATATTAATGCTATTGATGATATTCAAATGAGAAATGATGAATTAGCGGTTTGTGTGGCCAAATTACTAAAGAAAAATGAGTCTTTGAGAAAGCATCACATAGAACTAAGTGACTCTGTCAAAGAGACTAGAACTAAGTAAATGGAACAAACAAACTCTTTGATAGCAAAAATTAATGAACTCAAAGCTCAACTTCAGGAAAAGAGTTTCGCTATTGCTGCCTTAAAGAATGAGCTTAGAAAAACCGTAGGGAAAAGTGTGAACACTAAGTTTACAAAACCATCAACCTTGGGGAAGCCAGTTTCTCATCCCACTAGAGACCAGTCCGTTGTTAGGCAACCTACTGCATTCATATCTGAAAGAACAAAATCTTTAAAGACAAGGCTTGCCTCCCAAGTTGATGCGATAAAAGTTTTGTCAAAACCAATCACTTCACCTGAGTTACCTAAGAATAAGGCTTCTAGTTCAGTTAACCCTCAACAAGTAGCCACTTCTACTGCCAGCACCTCTAGGAATAGTTTGAAAACAGTGTCAAAATCAAGCATTAAAACCCAGAATTCATATGATATGAATGACTTGTGGAAGAACTATTATCTAGAACAAGCTAGGAAAAAGGTACAGATTCGAAAAGACGGAATTTTAGGCGCAAGAACTAGGGTGATGCATTCCACGAGATTTCAAGGCACTGCTAGTAGTTATAAACCATTTCCTAGGAACACTCAAAAGACTAGGGGTTGGCTTGCATCTAAGAGTAGTTATATGAAGAAGAATGCTAAGCATGTAGAAAATGTAATTAGAAATTCTGAGTCTTTTCCAAATAAGAAACATTTTCCTAACTCACATGCTAAGGTACAATCCACTAAGACTACTAACATGGCTAAGGGTCAATATGTCATGAAGCAAAACAAACCTAAAACTCCACCTAGATGGATCCCAACTGCTAAATCTTTGGAGTCTAGGAATACCAATAAGTCTTCCACTGTGCATAAGAGTATCAACGATCCTAGACCTTGCCATAAGTGGATACCGTCTGGTAGAATGTTTAAGGATGTTGGACTTAGGTGGATACCTACCGGAAAGCTGTTTACCGATGGCAAAATCAAGGTTGACCGTGAAACCCCAAAGGGTTTGGATACTAATGTCACTAACCAATATATATGCAATCAAGCTTGTAATGTTAGTGCAGGTATTCCCTACTCAGTTGCAGATACTTCGATTTTTCACTACATGGACTGGCTTAAAGTATGCATAATAAATGGATTGATATCTCATAACTCATGGGTTCAAGTAACTCAACCTTGATATTCAATCTGCTAATAACGTCTGTTCACATCAGTTCAGACCTCGTACTTCATCATAATGGCGTCTGCAGATAACACTTCAGGCCCCGTTCTTTAAAGAAAAGAAAGGCGTACAATTCAGTGCGTTTTATCTTTAGTTTAACAGAAATTCTCTCAAAAATGACCATCCTCTTCTACATACTCCATCAACGAGCTTCATGTGTTTCCCATGCTTATTCAGTCATCAAGTGGATCTAAATTCATTGGATTATATTCTTTTTCACTTGTTCAAATAAAAAATGGCAACTTCAGATGCAATTTTTGAGGGGGAGAAGTGTGAATAAAATAACGGTTATCAAATGGATCTACTTACTGGTGATTGTATTTTTACTCACTTGCTCAAATCAAAAATGGCATTGGCAACATCATATGCAACTTTTGAAGGGGGAAGTGGATCTACATGTTGATGGATATTTGTATAATGGTCATTCGCCTATGTTTCACTTACTAAGGATAAATGGGATTTATTGCTTGGGATTCATTGTTTCAAGATATGTTTGATGAGTATTTCCAACTGCTAGCAAATGTTGATCATCTAAGAAGTACAACTCATACTACTCAAGAAGCCCAATCTCCAGTTATTCCTTAAGGCGTTGATAATGACTATCATAATATTGCAGTTGCTCCCATGAATAATGATCCGCTCTTTGGTATTCCTTTAACAAATCTTCACGGATTATTGTTCATGAATAATGATCCGCTATTTGGTATTCCTTTGCCAAATCTTCACGTATTATTATTCCTCTCAATGTGTACGCTATAAATCAACTACATGAACATTAAGAAAAATGACTACCTCATCCGCTCGAAAACATTATTGGTGAATCTTCCAGATCAATCTCTACATGCATACCTCTAGGAAGAATGCATTGATGTTGAGGAATCATTTGTTCCGGTTCATTCAGTGAGTCAATATACACCCGATTGCATGTTTATTCACGTGTTGGACATTTGACACAAGTTGATTACTTCGAAGTTAATCATTTATCACTTATTTGAGATTGAAGTTGACTTTCACAAAGGCGTGTTCTTATTTGATAACTTGCTCGGGCTTAAGAATTTGAGTTGAAGACTTGGTTTATCTAGTTACCAGCTGTCGGGGTAGATAGGTTGAAGACCTAGTTAACTATCACTATTAGGAGTTACGTTGTTTTACTCAGTGTCACACGTAGATTACGTTGTGGATAATCGCAAGAGGTGTTAATGTCTCATACTTTTTTTGAGTATTGAGTACTTAGAGATTTTCTTGGAGCGTAAAATCTCGACACTGTTCTTCCAAGATTAGTGCAAGATTAAGATACAAATGCGGGGAATTTGACTTCAGTTTCAAGTTTGGTATATCGGGTTTTCTTCATCAGTGGTCACTTCAAGTTGTCTTCATATGGGTTGCTAAAGATAGTCAGAGAGAGTTTCTGTAGCAGTTGATTCTCACAGGATTCAGTTGAGCTAATTGTTTGTTCTTCTCTATTTCAAGAGTATTTGGCATGTATAATGTGTTGCTGATTCTGAGGTATCAAAACCAGCAAGGGGGAAGGAGATATACATCTAAACACACAACGAGTACACATGATGAACTAAATACTTCTTCTCTATTGAAGTAATACCGGGAAAGACAAATGTCATAACCACAGCGAAACTCATTTTTTAACTCGTAGCCTTTGGTGTGTTATTCCAACTATTTGGGGGAAGGATGCATTATTCCAACCATTTGGGGGGAAGTGGTCTCTAGATGCTTTTGGTATGTGTTAACTCAGCTTTCAGTAGGAAGACATATGAGAAGAATATGTGGAGCGTGAGATGATATTGCTTATCGACATCTGCTATATGATTTATGGTAGTGCTTCCGGTTATTGCTTCATGTACACAATGCAATGATGATTCCGATGAGATCGCAACCATCAGGGGAGAGATATATGTACATCAGGGATGCACAACATGTTTACTTGATCGGGCTTAATCAGTTATTCCGGAGTTGACATCCGTAGAGATAATCAGTGACTCAACATGTTACTTGGATGTCATCGTCTCTACTCTTGCTGGGTACATGTGTACATTATGGGCTGATTAGTTATATGCTAGATAACTGGAATGCATTTGGTGAAATGAAGGTGTTGATATATTATTCTCCCGAATAGACATCTGCTCAAACTCGAAGAGTAATGTGTACATTGGGGACGCACAACAGGTTCACGTGATTGAGATTAATCATGTATTCCGGGTTTGATAACCGCAGAGATGATCCGTGTTAACTTGTTACTTCGTTGTTATCATCTTCTTCGGGTTCTTGAGCTTCATACAATTAGACTGTTTGCTTCACTTTATCTTCTGGGGGAAATGGTCTTAATTCCAAGATTTTCGGTTTAGGGGGAAGCTTCCAACCATTCACATTGAGAAGGCTCATGTTCAGACGATTTTCTTAGAAGCCTCGAATGCTTTGGTGGCGAAACTTTAAGAAATGTTGTCTTCTATCTTCTACTAAGTGTTGAACGATATCCTTGTCTCGGTACTCGTATCATCATCTTCTTAAAATATATCATCTTATTTGTATATATTTAACAAAAGGAAAATAGAAAAATATAAAATTTTCAAAAAAAAATCCATAAAAACCAGAAAATTGAAAAAAAAATTGTTTTTCTCAAGACATGTCTTCTGGTATCGATAATATCTACGGTCTTAGAAATGTCATTCAATAATGGCACGGGACTTTAGATGAAGTTCGAGCAGGAGGTGTAAATATTTATTTTCATAACATGTCTCTAAAAATGGCTTGCAGTTACTTCAGACTGTAACCCGTGCTTAAACTATGGCTTGCTATTATTTCAGATAGCAACCCATTTTTCAAAGAAGGAAAGTGCTACGCTTAAACGATTTTCACAAAATTTGTGCACTTATCCTAAAAACAAATTGAGGAAAGTATGTCGAAGGACTGCTGTTCCTACACAAATATTTTTCCTTCTATAAATTCTTCAGAAAAATATTTGTTGTTTTCAAAATGGTGGTAAATGAGTTGCTTGTAAATCAATCAGATTCAGAGTTTACGTAAAATTTGAAAACTCAATCAATGACTTCAGCGCTTTTAAACTTTTCAAAAAATAAGTCATTGATTGAGGGGGAGAAAGTTTTCAAATCTATATCATCTAACGAGCTTATCTAATTATCCTATATACTTAAATGTTAAACATGTTAACCTACGTTGAAGGACTAGGTGCCTAGGATATGATTGTTAGGATTAGATGATTAGAGTTTGATAAACACATTATTCCCATGTTTTATATGAACTAATTGATATGTTGAATTGACTTTTATTAGTCGATTGTTGTTTGGGTGTTGTCGACCACCATATATGTCTATCTGTGTTCACTAATGTATGCAGATAACATGGTTTAAAAGAATGTTCCCGATCCGGATCCCACATAATAAGATGATTGGATGCCGAAAGGAAAGGGTAACTGATAAGGTTTTAAAAGGTACCTTTTTTAGGGGTCATTTAAGCCCTTATTCGATCACTTTTGTATCCGTTATTGCTTAATATCGTTCCTTTTCACTTTTTAGGTCTCTTGAAGGCAAAATGCTGGAATGATGCTTATTTGGACGAAAAGGCGCGAATATACGAAGAAAATGGCCAAAGTCAGAATCGAGACACTCAAAGCTGCTGAAACACAAGGCGACGGCGTCACTGCATATCTGCGACGCCGTCGGGAAGGAATTTTGCGACGGCTCAGAAGAAAAATTGCATGTTTTCAAGGGACGACGTCAGGTTCTAAAGGAATAGGCCGTCGCTACTCAGACGGCCTAGATGCAGCCAAGACGGCGTCAGAGCTGAAGGGGACGGCGTCACAGTCATAAGGTGACGCCGTCGCAAGGTTTACGTGGCCAAGACGAAACCCTAATGACGGCGACACGACGGCGTCACGAAACATAAGGTGACGCCGTCGCAGATGTAATCTTATATATAGAATCCGAATTTTTCAGTTTTTGTGTGTAGTCTTTTGGAGTAAAAACCTAAAACCGAACCAAGGCTTTCTTGTGCAGTATTTTAGGGTTCTAAACCCTATTATACATCAAGATAAGTATTTACTTCATTAATTTAATTATGTCTTTGATTATTTGTGTGTATGCTTGCATGTTCTCCATGTCCGGCTAATTTATTTGTGTGTTTGCTTAGGGAATATGAAACTTAATTATTGAATATTGATTGGTTGATACTTATCTTAGTTGACTAATGATCTAGAGTGCGCTAGATTATTTGTTGTGTACTTAATGCTTGACATTTCTTTGTGAACTTTAGAATATAATTATCTAGGTAATTGTAGGATAAAGTATTCAAGGACAACCGTAGAGTAGGCGTCTATAAATCACTAGAGGATTTGTAAACAAGACCCTTTGGTAATTTCAAAGAGTTAGGGAAATAAGCACGCCCTATAGCCTTAGAATCACAACGCAACTAGGAATAAGGACGTGACAAATCAACCATCAATAGGAGATAATTAAGGAGTAGTAAAACCTAAGTAAACACATCTTTAAACTATCATACGAGTACACATCAATTAGACATAGACTATCACAACCTTAGCTTAGATAATTAGATAATAGTAGAGTAATCGGTAGAAATACCAACCCCCCAAATCCAATACCCGAGATTCGTACCTTTTCATTTTCTAAAAAAACATAAAAAGATAAAAAATAATCTTCCTCAACCTCAACCTTAGCGTAGTAACTTCTCACTAGCATTCCTATTCCCCTAGAGAACGATATCAATACCCGTGGCTTACCCTAATTACTACACTACAACGATTAGGTTCACTGCCTAGGGTGTTATAAAACTTGCTCGAAGAAAAGGAAGTTTCCTTGACCCCGAACGACGCGTGTAGCGTTATCAGTAACTATATCTTGGGTTGACATATGAAGAAACGGAGCTTAATTTGACTTCTATGGAGAGTTGGCATGAAAAAATGCAACGTAAGATGTCTCATTGCATCAGCAGATGGTTATCTTCATCATCAAATGAAGAAACGGAGCTTAATTTGACTTCTATGGAGAGTTGGCATGAAAAAATGCAACGTAAGAGGTCTCATTGCATCAGCAGATGGTTATCTTCATCATCAAATGAAGAAACGGAGCTTAATTTGACCTCTATGGAGAGTTGGCATGAAAAAATGCAACGTAAGAGGTCTCACTGCATCAGCAGATGGTTTTCTTCCAAACCTCCAGCAACAACAACAAAAGCAGCTCAACCACCTAACGTATCTTTGTGCAGGATAGTAGTGAATGATACCATTTTCAAACAATTTTGAAAATATTGTTTTGAAAAAATGGAAAAATATTGGTTTTGAAAATAAATTGGACTTAATCTTGGAAATCACCGGACTTCATTTTATCAAAACTTAAGTCACTCAACCATCGAATACGGTCATCGATTGAGGGGAAGAGTGATTTAAAATAAAATATTTTCAAACGATATTTCTTCATAAAAAGTCCGGTTTGTACAAAATAAGTGGTGATCTAAAGATTTAATGTTATGTCATGGTATGATTTTCTTTGAAACCCAAATATCTTTCCAAATGAAATTTTTTCTGTTCTTGTTTGATTATGAAATCGTTTTATTTTACTTAAAGATCTCTTAAAAACTATCATACATGACACTAACAATCTTTAATGTTGAAAAACTGTTCCTTATCCATCATTTTTCAAAATTAAATCTTGCCACGTCTTTCCTCAAAAAATTTTAAATGATTTAAATCAATTGGGATCACAAATCTCAAAAGGTTTGAAATTTTTGGTCGGGGGAGAGATCATGATTTAAATCTCAAATCGGTTTTAAAAGGTGATTGTTTCAAAAGCACTCCTTCCTTTATGTGCCAAACGATTTTGAAATACATAATGCACATGATTGTGGAGGAGCATTTAACCAAAAACCAGAAATGTATTTAAACAAGGCACATATTCTCCCATGTTTTCCAAACCTTATTAAATCACTTGGGATCCAAAATCTCAAAGGGTTTGATATTTTTGATCGGGGGAGAATTTGTGATTTAATATGAAATTTGATATAAGATGATCGTTTTGATTCAAAGTGCAAGTTCTCTCTAATATGTGCTAAACTCTTTCGTATATCAATGCACATGTTAAGGGGGAGCATTTCTAAATGATCAAAACAATTAAGTTACAACATGCTTTGATTTTATATCACAAGTACCTTGATTGAGTTTCCAAATGATTTTTCAATTGGTTTCATGGAAGAATGAACAATACCAAAAGAACGACCAACTTACTTTATGCATGGTGTTATAAGGATGGTTAGGTTAGGTATTCGTTCCCACGATCCCGCCAGAGCCGGAGGGATCTACCCAGGGACAATCCACTAGATAGTGTAGAGTCCTTAGGTATTATGAAAAAAAGGAGAAAAATGAGAATACGGGAAGAGTGCGGACTGAGACAGAGCTAGTACTGGAATAAACCCAACAAGGTTCTAGTTATGAAGTCTCGGTAAGCACTGAATGGGTTGAAGAATGAAAAAGAATTGAATATGAAAAGGGTGAAAAGAAATAGGCCTCCAATAATTCAACCTTAGGGCAGAAACCGGGTTCAATACATATGCTACTGGTGTCTACTAAGGTAACACTGGTATTGAAGATAAGACGTCATGGACCCAGTGACGCACTGGACCTAAACGTCCCAAGCTACTCAAGTTCCTCTTAAAAGGACTTGTTTCATTCTCACAGGGAACCTACATAATCTATCGACTTTCTCTTAGAGATTGTTGTATTTGAAGAAGGAGACCCTCTCCCCAGTCTCCGGCATAGGAAACCAAATATGCACTATTGAGTCTAGAGCCAAGAGATCATCTACAATATCTCATTAGGACACAAAATTAATGAAGACTTGCTGTTTCACACAATGTGGAAAGTAAGTATATATTAAGAGTCCTACGCATTATCCTTGTGGTATTGCCAGAACATCCGAGTGATATGTAAAATATTCACAATGAAGATGGAAGTCCTTCTAGAGCCAACATCAAACAAGCTCTTGGTGGGTGACATGTGAGATCTTTTCTAAAGATCAAGCTTGTGACAACTGGATTGAAACGATGGGGAGATTCACTATTAAATCAACCTTGGTCCAGGAAATGGATTGACGGATACCTTTGAAAAACCGGTCATTGTGCTTAAAACTCCTTTCTCTAGCACATCGACTGTGTATTAATATTTCAAAATAAAAGGTGTTTATGATTGATAATTGATTTTCTTTAAAACCTTCGTTGTATTGCAAAACACTTTATATTAAGCAGTACACGATTGTTTTTCAAATCACTTTTCATCAATCAGTGAATCTCAATACGCTGGTTCACTAACTCCGTGTTGTCTTCTTTGAGACGTTCCGGTTTGAGAACGGCTAGAGCAGCTGCGAAACCCTGTCAAGGAGATTCTTCGGAATTATACTTGATCACAGGCAGTATTTGTACTGATCAATGGGGAACCGTGGGCCGTGTACCTCAATTCAACAAAAGTGATCAAAGACACTTTCGTGTGTTTTTCTGCTAACTGTTGTTTGCAGGTACATTTGGACGGTTGCAGCTGATCAGAATTGAGAAGTCAATCCACATAATGGCGATACAACAAAGGATGAGTCAGAGATTTGTTGTGGCTGATGATCTCAAAGCTAGCTTAAAGAATCATCTACTCGTGGATTAGCTCAAAGACACTTAATTGAAGAACATCATGACAAGTGCCTATCTACATAACTTGGCTCAGATATTTTTATACTATGCTTCTGCTACGCTGCTGCAAATATCTTGAACCAGTAAAGCTTCTGCTACTCTGATGGAAAGATGTCATGATCCAGAATGTGAGCACGTCGGTTCATAATTCACAACTTCACATAATGGCGATACAACAAAGGATGAGTCAGAGATTTGTTGTGGCTGATGATCTCAAAGCTGGCTTAAAGAATCATCTACTCGTGGATCAGCTCAAAGACCTCCACTAAAAGTACAAAGTATTTGGACTTTGAAGAATTCACTGCAAAAGCACAAAGAATGCAAATTTTGAAGAATTGAAGTCTACGAGCTCAAGAACGAAGTCAAGAATAGAATGCTAGGACACAAAATATAATTCATGGGGTGACCTCCCTTAGGGGGAGATTGTTAGGATTTAGAAAATACATAGTGAAGAGTCGGTCACCCCAACTCTAGTCTAGCATATGTTAGCTCGTAGATATTATGTTATTTTCTAGTTATTTAGTTAGTTATTTAGTTTAGAGCAACACCGTGGAGGACGGACGGGCCTTTACCCACTGTATGCCTGATCCACAGTCCGAAGGAGGACGTGTAGTATGTAACTATAAATACCCTCTACCTCCCAAGGTAGAGGGTTGGACCTTTCACTCAATCTAACCTTCTTTCTTTTGTTTACTTTCTCTCCCTAGAAAGGCTCCCATCTTACACTTTCTCTCTCTAAACTCATCAAAGTGTACGCCCCATAGTATTGATTGTTTATGTGTTTGTGAAAACCAATATGTTACAAGAAATACTTGGATACTGTTTTTAGCAAAGATACGTGTCATTAAAGTCTTGGCGGGATAAAGTAAAATTTGGAAGGGGAATGAAATTTTTCGTAGGAACCTTTTGGCTACATACTTTTAGAGACGATTATGCATCGTCTCTATATGTGTTTCAAAAAATTTGTTATTTTTGTTTGTAAAATTTAATTAAAATTAATGTATTTAATTAAAATATAATGTAAAAATATAAATTAATTAATAAATATTTTAAAACTTTAAATAAATAATGTTTTAGGAAAGTCAAATACGAATCTATAAGTGTTAGTAAGTAAACGTTATCAGATCCGTGACTATTGAAGTGATTGAGTAATGTGAGACAAATGTCTTCCTATTTAATCGAGTTGCATTACGTGCACGGGGTTTACACATTAATAAAATTTAGTTTAATATAAGACATATAAGAATTTAGTGTTTAATGTTTTGATTGTGATATAAGTACAACCAATAATTATGCACGGGTTTTTACATAAACTTTTTTATTGAATATTAATATCTATTAATATTTTGTAAAGATTTTTGTTGGATAAAAGACTTAACTTTGTTTAACTGACATGGGTGTTGAGGTTGATGTTGTTATTTAAATTTAATTATTAATATCACGTTGTACTCAATATGTGAGTTTAATAGCACATAATTACAGTTTATAAAGTTAAAATATAAAGTTTTTTAAAAATGTTTTTCGGAATATCTTTATATAACTTTAAATATAAATTACATGAGTCGTTTTTATAAATACCATCACGTATATTTATTTTCATATCACGATAATATGTGCTTACATTTGATATTTATATTCCTATTAATAATGATTTAGCCGTATTTATTTTTCAAACCCGTGTACACATAGGTTAAACTTATAGCAAGGAATAACATGAGTCCTTATTGAACATAGACAGTAAAACAAAAAAAAATCGGATCTCTTTACTTCAACTCATAAAGAGGAATTACATGAGTTGTTCGTATACGTAAAACCTCGTGTCTTTATTTACATACACAATATAATCTTGTGCATATACATGTTGTATTTTAAAACAACATATATTACGTATTTTTAAAATATAAAGTCTATGGGGTATTTATTTATTTTTTAAGGTTATTAAAAAATATGAAAACTTAAAATTTTACACTTAACTATATATTTTAATTTTAACCACTAAAGTTTTATTAATTACCCCCTTTTTTAAGTTTTTGTTTTCATAAATTTGACACCCTCCACCGAATTTCTCCACTAAATTTATCAAAGTTTGACCAAATGTTTTTTCAACTTTGACTTTGAATTGGCAAATAAGAATGATCGATTTTGCCACATGTCAAAATAAAGCAAGCTGATTGGCCTAATTTTTTCTCAATAAGATTGTTTTAGCAAAATACTTCCAAAATGATGTAATTCTTTTATTATATAAAATATTGATAGCGCATATATAGAAAACTTTTGAAATTACGCAAGTCCAAATACTAAAGTATCAACAACACATGATGTACATCGCAATTTAATATTCTTACAACATAAATACATTTTTACTACAAAAATAAAATTTAGAGTAAATTACATCGTTTGTCCTTATGGTTTAGCTAAAATCCCTACTACAGTCGTTGATCATTTTTTTTTTAATTTTTGCATGAACCATCCTTATTCTAAAACTAGTGCACACCAGTAATTCTTTATTACCAAGGTTCATTAAATAATTCCATTAACACCATCATGTGCTTGGCACATGAGGGTAAAAGTGGCATTTCCTTAATCTCTTTTGTTTACTTTCAGTCACAAACACCAAACAACAATCTTCTCTTCTCACACATACAAAAGTTAAACACTCTCTCTTTCTATCTCTCTAGCCGAAGTTAGAACCGTTTGCCTTATTGTACTTTTAAGCTCGTTTTCTTTTTTATTTTTATTTAGAATCTTTGATTAAGCTAATTTATCTATAATGTTGCGCTCGATGGTTTTGTGAGTTTTTTTCTTATAGGGATAATGGATTTTGCTTCGAGAGCATTTCATGGTCATGTCTTACGATGTGTATTGCCGTTCATACCAAGCAAATCTAGAGGATTCTTCTGCTTTAATTCTACTCTTTCTTTTTAAATTTCAGTTATTTTGTACAAATGGGACATTATACATCTCAAGTGAGATGAAGGAAGTAGAATCAAACCTACTTGATTATACTTACATTGTTTTCTAGTTTTTTTTATGAGAAATATGTCAACCTCTAAAATTTTGACATGTTTTTTCCAACTTACCAAGATAGATCAGCCGAGAACACTATCCCTTTATTTCCATGTGTGAGGTTTGAACTTTTTCCGTTTTACCTTTCACATAAATTCCATATAAATGAGTATGCCAATAGTTGTAGTAGACTTTAGAACTTGTCTTGATATTTCATTTCGAGACCACAAAAATAAGCATTACATTAGGTTTTCTTAGTGTAACCGGTTTAGGTAATAGAAGTCAATTTTTTTAGGATTACCCCAAATAGCCTCATATGTGTTTTAACTTGTCACATTGACTAGTTATCCTCCCTATGAAACCCTTTCGTTGTACTCATTATAAGTACAATACCCTTAGAATAACCCGTCCGAGTCTATCTTTTATTTATTTACCCATCAACTTAACTATTTTAACTATTTTGGGATGACCAAAAAGACAACCTCCAAATAGGAGATTTCGATTTGCTTAAATTCGGTTACTTGTTTGTTTCATTACACTAATTCACCTAGCCTACCATGTAGTCTTAAGTCCGTAGTTATGAGTTTCTTAGTTACTTGGGTTAGATTGGTTTGATACGAAGATTCAAGAATGTGTTTTGATTGAAGACAAGTTATATCAAGAAGATTAAGAAGTCCCTTTAATTTTCATAATTATGATGTTAGTATTTGATAGAGTATAGGGCCTTTAGCCCACTTGACTAAGGCCCAAACACTCTAGACTTGGACCGAGCATAAGTCTGATGATCAAAAGTCCAACAGAAGACCTGGGAAATACTTCTCCGTGTAACTCTAAGGCAAAGCCTGCCTGACAAGTGTGTCCAGGCAGACGGGACGCTTGGCAAACTTGCCAAGACCGTTAAGACGAGCAACATATGCTCTCCTCACTTCATCTCTTGAAGGCCACCACGCCGACCATCAGATTCCCTTTACGGGTTCTCACAACCAAAAAGGACTCCTTATAAAAACTAGACCATTTCTTAGAAATGATCCAAGATAACCACAAGCAACACTTCCCAGGTTCGCCTTGGGAACTCCTAATCCAAGTCAATTATCCTCCAGGATTATGGTACCCCCAAAAGAATGGGTATTGAAACCATAGTATATTCCGAATCCGATCATGCTGGTGACTATGTTGATAAAAAAGTACAAGTGGAATATGTACTTTCGTCGGATGTTGTCCCACCTCGTGGTTCTCCAAAAAACAAATGGCTTTTCCAATTTCAACTACCGAAGCAAAATACATATCAGCAGGAAAAGCATGTCAACAATCTCTTCGGATGAAGAAAGCTCTCGTCGACTACGACATTCAACTAAATGACATCTGTATTCTATGTGACACAAAGGAGCTATCTACCTTTGTAAAAATCTCGTTCAATACACTAAAACCAAAGATATTGAAATTCGCCATCACTTCCTTCGTGAAAATGTTCAAAAAATAAACATCTTAATTGAGAAAGACTCCTCAGAAGATAACATTGCAGATATTCTAACTAAACCTCTTAAACGAGGACCATTTAATCTTTTTAGACTCGGACTAGGTCTAATGAAACTCACTTCGTAGATTTGACAACTTATTTCTTTCCCTGAAATATTAAGTTTAACTTCTCATCGTCAAAATATCAAAACTCTACGACAAAACAGTCAAATCTGATTGATGGCCTACAGACCCCTTCGACAACAAGGCCGAACTCCTTCAAAAGGGTTCTCCTGGTCCATGGTCCTCTGATATGGATATATCAGTCAACCAAACAATCGAACACAACTTTTTAATAAAACACACTTACGAGAAATAAACTCACCAAATTCAATTCAATTTATATTCTGGGAAACTACACTAATCAATCTCAGTTCCTAATAACGTTGTAAGTAATCTCATACCTTTTTCTTCTCGATTCTTGGTCTAAGGTTCTTATTTAGCACAAAACCTAATTTGAGGATTTTGTATCCTTTTACTTAAATCTTGAATTGCGTTTGCTAATTACATACCAAATCATACAGTTAATTAAATCATGCTTCCGTTAGTTAGGAATTGCATCGTACAGTTAATTAAATCTATTTTCTAAGAAAACATCCCAAGTTAAATTTTTACAAAAACTTTTCACAACTAGAATACTCATTTCAAAATTATTCTTGCACATTGTCAATACAAAAAAATTGTCTTTTTTTTTCATCATAGCATACGTCGCTTGAATGGTTAAGGGAATATATAACTAATATGTATTTTCGGGTACATTCAAACGAAGCAACATCAAATTAGGAGTGTTTGGGTTATCTCTCTGCTTTTCATTTATTTTGCATTTTTTTAGTCGAGATAACGAACCTCGACATAGTCTTCATATAGGCACACACTAGAAAATTATACCAAATCCCTTTTTGTTGTGTTCGTTGGTTTTCTTATTTTTCATTTTTATCTGGGAACAAAAATGCCCAAAGTTATCACCTATGATCACAAAGACACCATAGCTAACATACCGGCTCATCCTCGAACTAAGGGCCTCTCATCAGAGGAGGTAGAAATCTTTAAGGCCCTAGAAAACCAATACTTTTATGTAGCTAGAACCATACACTCTTCCTTTATAGAAAACACAAGCATCCCTCATGAACTCTCGAGAATCAATTTTGATTGTCTTCTAAACATTGATGAACAAATTTGTCCATGCTTTGTCCTTGAGTTTTACTTTAGTGTAAGATCCTCAAGTGATGATAATGGCTTCTTGTCTGTTTGCTTCAAAGCAAACAAACATGATTTCTACATTCTTCTCCGTGACTTTTCTCAAATTCTCGATATTCCTTGTGAAGGAGCATGTGTATACTCGGATGATTGGTTTCTCTCAATCCTCGAGTCAAGCATTGCTTATAGCACTCCGTATGAAATTCCTTTAGTTGACAAGGACACCATTAGAGATCACTTGTTTATGGAATGAGTCTCTACCACCCGAAGAAAACGATCGGGTGTAGTAGTCAATAGAAAAACATACCCAATGGAACTAAATGAGCTTTACCCTCGTTTCAAAAAGTGGGAAGCAATTCTCAGGGCAAATGTATTTATGTACTATTGGGAACCGTGATCACATCAATGCTTGTCTTTGCTACATTCTCTATTGCTTGTTAAACCGTCAACCTTCAATCTAGCCTACTATATTGCCAAAAGGATGGCAGATATACCCACTCTTGGAACTACGGCTCTCTTGTATGGCATGCTTCTCACTCGTCTCTATAAAAGTGTTGCACCAATTCCACCAAATGCCTGGGGTATCTCTCTTGATTACTCCATTGTTGATCATGTGATGGTGCCACTGAGTGATAAAAAGGTTTCACGAACCAACCACATCTACCCACTTCCTCCGCATCAAATAGCTCGGAAGATGGACTTCCAAACTCAAAGCTTCCACCTCTTTAGTACCTTAAGAAACTCCCTAGTATTGGACAACCATTAGAAGAATTCAAACAAACTAAAGGGATGTTTAAGTGCATTGGAAGATTCCTCACAAAGATAAAAAAAGAAGCTTGACAAGGTTTAGGACTTGCTTATGGGTGTTTGGCACAATATCAAACAATGATGTATGAACAATATAGGATATGTGTGGTATGTAGGATGATCACTATGCTTCTAATTTTATCTTATGAACTAACCGTTTGTTTTGTAGATGGATTACATCTTCATCATATCATATTTATGTTAATGCATTTTTAAGCTTTATCATCACATCATAACCATTTTATACTTAAATACGTGTTTCAATGCTTAATTTACAGTCACATATATTTTTGAAACACTTAGAAATAAGTTTTGTGGGAGTAGATTAAGTTTAGGATGTAGATCTATGCTCTCTGTATCAAAATTTGTTTCATTTTTGACCCTCCTTTAGAAATTTAGGGAACTACATATAACTATATATTAAGTAATATTACAAAAACATTTTGGATAAAACCAGAAATATATATATATATATATATATATATATATATATATATATATATATATATATATATATATATATATATATATATATATATAAATCTTGAGTACCACAGAATACTTTCTCACCAGATCAGAGCTTGAGTGAAAAGGGAACTGCATAATTTGAGTTCCGATAGCTCTATTAGGTGGGAATTCAAATGTCGTGAAAGATAGAGTAGGGAGCACAACCTTCCACAAAACATAGAAAAATAATCAGTTAATGAAAACACCCGTCTTTAATAAGGATTATAATGTTGATTTTGGCAGAACATACCTGAGTCAAACCCATACCAAAGGCGAATTTAGCAAGAGCTTTCAAACGTGCAAACAAAATCTCTAAGCCCATCTCAAGTAGCTGTGGGCAACAAATAAAAGTCGAAAATTGGAAATTTTGCCAATAACTTTAACTTGCATAAGTAAAGGATTAAACTTTTGGTATATGTTGCCTGATACGCTTACGCAGCGCGTTCGGGGTCAAAGGAACTTCCTTTTCGTCGAGCAAGTTTTTCAATACCCTAGGCAGTGAACCTAATCGTTGTAGTGTAGTATTAGGGTAAGCCACGGGTATTGATATCGTTCTCTAGGGAAATAGGAATGCTAGTAAGAAGTTACTACGCTAAGGTTAAGGTGGAGGAAAATTATTTTTTTATCTCTTTTATGTTTTTTAGGAAATTGAAAAGTACGAATCTCGGGTATTGGATTTGGGGGGGGGGGGGTTGGTATTTTTACCGATTACTCTACTCTTATCTAATTATCTAAACTAAGGTGGTGGTAGTCTATGTCTAATTAATGTGTGCTCGTATGATAGTTTAAAGATGTGTTTACTTAGGTTTTACTACTCCTTAATTATATCCTATTGATGGTTGAGTTGTCACGTCTTATTCTTAGTTGCGTTGTGTGTCTAAAGTTGTAGGGTATGCGTTTCTCCCTAACTCTTTGAACTTACCAAAGGGTCTCGTCTACAAAACCCACTAGGGATAATAAACTCTTACTCTAAGGCACTCTTTGGATGGTTTAGCTTACAACTACTCAGGTAATTATATTCTAAGGTTCACAAAGATGAATCAAGCATTAAGTACACAACGAATGACCTATCGCATTACTAGATCATTAATCAACTAAGATAAGAAACAACCAATCAATATTTAATAATTAAGTTTCATATTCCCTAAGCAAACACACAAATAAATTAGCCGGACATGGAGAACATGCAAGCATACACACAAATAATCAAAGACATAATTAAATTGATGAAGTAAATACTTATCTTGATGTAAGATAGGGTTTGGAACCCTAAAATACTGAACAAGACACCCTTGGTTCGGTTTTAGGTTTTTACTCCAAAAAGACTCTCCTAAAACTAAAAAATTCGGATTCTATATATAATATTACATATGCGACGGCGTCACCTTATGTTTTGTTACGCTGTCGTGTCGCCATCATTAGGGTTTCGTCTTGGCCATGTTAACCTTGCGACGGCGTCACCTTATGTCTGTGACGCCGTCCTCTTCAGCTTCTGACGTCGTCTGGGTCGCATCTAGGCCGTCTGAGTAGCAACGGCCTACTCTTTTAAAGCCCGACGTCGTCACTTGAAAATAGGGTTTTTGGCTTCTGTATCGTCACAAAAATCCTCCGACGGCGTCGCAATTAACACCTGACGTCGTCGCCTTCTGTTTTCAGCAGCTTTCAGTGTCTCGATTCTGACTTTGGCCATTTTCTTCGTATATCCGCGCCTTTTCGTCCAAATAAGTGCCATTCCAGCATTTTGCCTTCAAGAGACCTAAAAAGTGAAAAGGAACGATATTAAGCAATAACGGATACAAAAGTGATCAAATAAGGGCTTAAACGACCCCTCAAAATGGTACCTTTTAAGACCTTATCAAATATCCCTACACTTGTTATTTGCTTGTCCTCAAGAAAATGTGCTTTTAGTCAATTAATTTATAAGTTAGGGGTCATGAAGCATTGATTCAAAACGGTCCACAACACATATAAGCCCCGCAAAAGTCATAACAAGCACGGAAATTACATACTAGCACCTCACATGGGGTGTTTGGATACTCACATCTCTCTCGGGTGTATATGGAATATAACAAATTGGAAATGGAAGATAAACACTCATTAACCGGTCCTAGTACATAGATTACCATAGGCTTGAGAATAGATCAAATCTCCATCGCTTTGGCGTAAGCACCTAGGAAAGACTATCAAAGAGGTCTTTTAAAGGGTTGTAATGTTAGGCTTACGGTAGGGAAACAAGGGTTTGGTGGGATAGGCTATTTAGTGGTGGCAAGTCAAAAATCTCTATGTTAAATGCATACGAAGAATGGCGTTGCTAAGCCAAGACTCGACACTCTAAAACTCTAGGTAACGGAAATAAACAAACATAAATTTAAAGGATAGATGTAGAATGGTAGCCCGTATATATAT
>BPTQ01000004.1:320358160-320464746 GCA_019973895.1 Chrysanthemum seticuspe | reverse complement strand
AGAATATATAAAATAATGGCGGCTAAAATGCGCTTCCAAAGCAAACAAAAGAAGTTCACACGTCCAAATCAAACAGTTCTTCTTCAATGTGTTCTAACCTTCCTCGAAAACTGCGTTATTAAGAAGAACCTTTCCTAAATTGGTGGTGAAATGTGCCTAGGATGGCTCGATTAGTCCTCTCATAATCAAAGAAAGCAAAAACTAATGGAAGAAAATAGTATTGAAACTATGAAAGCCCCTTGTAACCCCTGTTACAAGTCAAATTCACATCCCTCCCTTTTATTTTGCCCTTGAAACTTTGATACGAATAGGAACTAATAAACGAAACAGGTTAACACTAACACATTATTTGGTACTCTTTTACAGCCAATCCCATTAAAACCGTGGTTTAAACTTTAAAAAGTACTATATATCCTCACCCGGTAATCAGAATTGTTTTCGCAAAGTGCCTATCCTTCAATATACTGATCGTGTTTTGGGAAATGGTGGGTTTAAGGTGGGTTTTAAACTCCTAGCGGGAATCTAATCATCCTTAATTTTCGTAAGTAGAAGTTACGAATCTCACACTTGGCCATCATATAATTATATTACGGGTATCAAACAAGGGTTATCCTAATGCCTCTTATCATTTAGTTATTCCTAACTACACAAGTGTAGTCTCACTTGCGATCTCGGAATGCATCACAAAACAAGTTCTAGAATCTAATATACTACCGGTTCACACTCTAAGCATTGAAGATGAATGCTTTTAATTCCTACTAATCTAAGGGCGATCCTCAAATTTTGGGTGGAATTTGGGTGGTAAAGGGTTTTGTGCTAGTCATATAACTTCCTATCCGTGAAACGCTTTTGTTAAGACTAATGGCCCACTCCTATATATCATGAAAAATTTCAAATTTGGTGCCAAAATTACCCTAACCGACATTTTCTCATGGTTTATTACACAATCACAATTGGACAAAGCAAATAATCAAGGATAAGCATAGTTTCAAAGTTCCCGTTTTATTTTCCCTCCCTACACTTAAACTGAACATTGTCCCCAATGTTCCCCGAAAGTATCAAAGTTATGATAAAAGAAGGTAATCAAAAACGAAAGAAACTAATACTCTCCTGATTAGCTCGGTAGGATCCGTGTAAAGTGGTGGTTAAATCCTTTCCAAGAAGAATTATTGCGTCAAAAGCTCCTTCCAATCTTGTGTAACTTCTTCTTGACAAACTAAACCTGCACACTTGAAGAAAACAAACGAAACCTTCGCGTAAAATCGGCGGTAATAAAATATATAAGACTCGATTTAAACTAGGATATAATGCTTGTGGAATGGATGTTTACAGAATTTCTAAGAAAATTAAGACCTGGAAAATTCCAAAAATTTATAAGTAGCTCAGAAAACGAGAAAAAGTGATCTGATGTTTTTACTCCTTCTTGACGCCGTCAGGTTGCAATCCTGACGCCGTCAGGTTATCCTGACAAAACTGTTCTGCGATTTTCTGAAAAAAAAATTATGGAAAATTTACATCTTTAGAATCTGGAAAAATTTCTGCAACACATCCATTATGACTCAATACAAGCATTTGACTCGAACAAACAGACATATATATCTTTTATTTAATTGTTACTCTCATGTTTACGTTTCTTTTGAAAACGTGTGTAATTCTCCCTACACTTATCCCTTATGTAAAATACCTTTATATGCAATTAAGACAAGGTTAAAAACAAAATAAAGCATTTTTACAAATTTAAACATGAGGATAAACAAATAATAAAAGATATATGACACTAACAAGCAAACAATTAAGCATGGGTTGCCTCCCACGAAGCGCTTTTCTTTATTTAAGAGTCTTGTAGCTAGACTCGTAGTCGTACTTCTACGTTTTCTCATTACAGCCCTCTTCACCCTTTGTTTTCCCTTCATCGAAAGGGTGTAGACGATGTATGCTCACCGTGGATTCCTTGCCAACGCTGTCAATTATGGCGACGGTTTTATCTTTTAAATTGGTCTCCTTAACTGTGAAAGGCCCAAACCATCTTGGTTTGTTTCTTCCTCGTAATGCCCTTATCCGAGATTTATACAAGAGCACTTTTTCTCCCTTTAGAAATTCCTTAGGGTCCTTTTGTACCTTAGGTATTGAGGTGGGATTGCTTCCTAACTTTTTATCGGGTTTCCACAACGTCGCATACAATCCTTGAACCATAAAGTCTCTAAGCCCTTTTTCCCAGTCATTCATCTTCTTCTTAACATTGTTGCCCGGGGCTTTTCGATTTCCACCCGTAATCATTTCCATGATCTTAAGAGGGTATTTTGGGATGATGGGTATCCTAGCGTACCCCTTCCCGCTTTTGAGTATCATGATGCCTTCTCCGCATTTGATGGTTGCCTTGGCGGTGGCCAGGAACGGTGTCCCAAGAATGAGGGGTACGTTTTTATCTTCCTCAACATCAATGATCACGAAATCCATCGGATAAACGATGTTAGCCACCTCAATTAGAACATCTACAGCGATTCCTACGGGGTGGACATAAGTATGATTAGCTAAGGAAAGTCTAAGGTCGGTCTTGGCTGGTTTCTCCTTAGTTAACTTATTATAGATTGACAGTGGCATTATGTTCACATCGGTCCCTTGATCGGCCAAGGCATTTATATCAATGTCACCGATGCTAACTGGTATCACGAAATTCCCTATGGTGTCTCGTTTTCTTGTTAACGGTTTTTTTATAACCAACTCATACAGAGGTTCCATAGGTAAGGCGTCATATTCTTCTTCCGTCATTTTTCCTTCAAGAGCTTCCCTAAGAACTTCATTGTACCTAAAGTTGTTTACTTGGTTTGCAATGGTTTTCTTGTTAATTTCATGCTTAAGGTAGTACTCAATGGTCTCAGGTTCATCATTAGGCACAGACTCCTCCTTCTTGCTTTCCTTAGTTTTCCACATCTCAACCCTTGAATTCTCGGGCATAATGGAAACGGCGTTAACAAATGAAGTGGGAGGGCAATCGTTGCTTTTTACGAGCACCTTTACGGGAACCTTTGTTTTGGTAAATTCAATTACCAAATTCATCATTTCAGTCATTTTTGCTTGCATTTCCTCTCTCTGCCTATAAACCTCCTCTTCAAATCTGGCTAATCTCTCCGTATGAGCTGCCATGTACTCCCTCGTTTGATCCTTGAAGCTTGGTGAAAGTGGTATTGGGGAAGTAGAACGGAAGCACCTTTCGGAACTTGGGTTTTGCTCACGACTTGGGTACTCCGAAGAAGGTGTGGGGCGGTTGGTGGAGTTGGCGGATTTGACAGCTTCTCGAGGAATTTGTACGGGGGCTCTTTTCTGCCTTTCTATAAGATAATCAATTGCTCTCTCAATGGCACTCAATTGCTCCTCGAGGGTATCGGAGGATTCAGAAGGAGTTGATATGGCATTAACCACGTTAATCGGAGTTTCGGGAGATTCATTCCAATCTTCGTAGCTTTGATCGGCAAGCTCCTCTATAATATCCCAAGATTTTTCTGCGTTAAAGTCGTTGAGCCTTCCACCGGCGGCTCGATCAATGGATCGTCGAGTGATGAAATCGGTATGATCATAGAAGATTTGGATTTGAAACCAAAGATCAATGTCATGGTGGGGGAGTCTACGGAGTAGTTCCTTGAATCGAGTCCATGCTTTGTAGAGAGACTCACCTTGGAGTTGCTGAAACGTCAAGATGTCTCGCCTAAGTTTGGTGGTTCTCCCCGGTGGGAAAAATTGAGCAAGGAAGCGAGAGGTAAGATCATCCCAACTTAAGATGGAGCCGGCGGGAAGTCGCTCAAGCCAATTACTAGCTTGGTCTCGCAGAGAGAATTGGAAGAGACGCAGGCGCGTGGTCTCCCGAGTAGTAGCATCAAGGTCGATGGAATCGACAATTTTGAGGAAATCCCTCAGATGCTGATTTGGATCTTCGGAACGAAGTCCATGGAATGCACATCCGTTTGCACCAACCGGATGGTGTCGGATCGCAGGGCCGTAGTTTGGGCTTGGTCGGGAAGCTCAATGGTGTTCCTATAGCCTAGGTGGCTTGGTCTTGAGTATTCACCAAGAGTACGGGCTCTTGGCGGGTCATTTGGTGGTGGGTTGATGAGTGGTGGTTGGTTATCATCTTCCATGATGAAAAGTGATGGGTGTTACGAACAAAGGTCACGAAGAAGGGGGATAGACTAAGAGAAAGCTAAAAATGAGAAAAAAAAATGTTTACTTGATAGGAATCAAGTAAAGAACCTAAACGAGGTGGACTACTAACTAGCTATTCTATTCCCCGGCAGCGGCGCCAAAAACTTGATACGCTTACGCAGCGCGTTCGGGGTCAAAGGAACTTCCTTTTCGTCGAGCAAGTTTTTCAACACCCTCGGCAGTGAACCTAATCGTTGTAGTGTAGTATTAGGGTAAGCCACGGGTATTGATATCGTTCTCTAGGGAAATAGGAATGCTAGTGAGAAGTTACTACGCTAAGGTTAAGGTGGAGGAAGATTATTTTTTTATCTTTTTTATGTTTTTTAGCAAATTGAAAAGTACGAATCTCGGGTATTGGATTTGGGGGGGGGGGTTGGTATTTTTATCGATTACTCTACTCTTATCTAATTATCTAAACTAAGGTGGTGGTAGTCTATGTCTAATTAATGTGTGCTCGTATGATAGTTTAAAGATGTGTTTACTTAGGTTTTACTACTCCTTAATTATATCCTATTGATGGTTGAGTTGTCACGTCTTATTCTTAGTTGCGTTGTGTGTCTAAAGTTGTAGGGTATGCGTTTCTCCCTAACTCTTTGAACTTACCAAAAGGTCTCGTCTACAAAACCCACTAGGGATAATAAACTCTTACTCTAAGGCACTCTTTGGATGGTTTAACTTACAACTACTCAGGTAATTATATTCTAAGGTTTACAAAGATGAATCAAGCATTAAGTACACAACGAATGACCTATCGCATTACTAGATCATTAATCAACTAAGATAAGAAACAACCAATCAATATTTAATAATTAAGTTTCATATTCCCTAAGCAAACACACAAATAAATTAGCCGGACATGGAGAACATGCAAGCATACACACAAATAATCAAAGACATAATTAAATTGATGAAGTAAATACTTATCTTGATGTAAGATAGGGTTTGGAACCCTAAAATACTGAACAAGAAACCCTTGGTTCGGTTTTAGGTTTTTACTCCAAAAAGACTCTCCTAAAACTAAAAAATTCGGATTCTATATATAATATTACATATGCGACGGCGTCACCTTATGTTTTGTGACGCCGTCGTGTCGCCGTCATTAGGGTTTCGTCTTGTCCACGTTAACCTTGCGACGGCGTCACCTTATGTCTGTGACGCCGTCCTCTTCAGCTTCTGACGTCGTCTGGGTCGCATCTAGGTCGTCTGAGTAGCAACGGCCTACTCTTTTAAAGCCCGACGTCGTCACTTGAAAATAGGGTTTTTGGCTTCTGTATCGTCACAAAAATCCTCCGACGGCGTCGCAATTAACACCTGACGCCGTCGCCTTCTGTTTTCAGCAGCTTTGAGTGTCTCGATTCTGACTTTGGCCATTTTCTTCGTATATCCGCGCCTTTTCGTCCAAATAAGTGCCATTCCAGCATTTTTCCTTCAAGAGATCTAAAAAGTGAAAAGGAACGATATTAAGCAATAACGGATACAAAAGTGATCAAATAAGGGCTTAAACGACCCCTCAAAATGGTACCTTTTAAAACCTTATCATTGCCATAATCTTACATTAGAGAGTACAAAAGATGTATAAAACGATGAACTTACCAAGAAAAGGATACCCCATTCAGAAAGAACTTTAACATCTCTAAGATTTCTAATCAATCTAAACTGATTAAGCACGACTCCCGTAGAGAAGAAACCAAGTATCTAAAACAATGATTTAACACCACACCATTTGATTGTCTATATACATAAAATCACGTGATATGAAATGAGTTTGAAGTTCGGCTTACAGGGCTAGCTTTGACGAACTTAAAGGCAGGTACCACTAAAACAGTAACATCTACGAATGTCAATGTATCCAATTCCTAAGTCATTAATGACCTCAACCGCACCACCAACATCAAGTGCTGCATTCATCTGAAATCTACCATTTCTCTTGTTTGATCGGCTACAAAACCCAAAGGGCTGAAACCCCTAATCGACCTAAATTTTATATCGACTTACTCGGGGATCACCTGAGTGCAACAATATACAACTGTCTCGCGGTTTCTAAACGTGAGCAATACCAATGGATACATGCAGCTTATAAGGCATGATGCTTGGTGATACAGCCAGGTCACGACTCACGTTATTTATAAGCTTGGTAATAGGTTTCTTAAAGGGTCACGTGATTTCCTTTATTGGAATATGTGTCCTACAATTACTCTCTTTTTTTACAACAATTATCTTTACAATAATAATTAAAATTGTTCATATATATGGCAACTTGTCAAAAGAATAGGTGTGCACTGAAAAGATCAATATATATCCAATATTTGACATATAGTCAATAAACCAATTATATCCATTCATTTTTTGATAAAAAAAATAAGCTTTCACCCGTTTTTAAAAAATTAAATATCTCGCAAACCGTTAATCGTTACGTGAAAAAAATCACATGTGAATTTTTAGGCATAAATTTTGAAAGAAAAAATTCGTCGAAAGTAGATATGCACTTCTATATACTTTCGACTAATTTGTTTTTCAAAATTTCCGCCTAAAAAAATCACATGTGATTTTTTTCGTCGGAAAGTTTGAAAGAAAAAATTCGTCGAAAGTATATAGAAGTGTATATCTATAAAAAGATAATTTTACTTTTAGGCCACCAATTTATCAAAACTAACTTATAGGCCACCAATTTATCAAAACTAACTTATAGGTCACCCATTTATGGGTTTGCTTTCGTTTATATCAATTTCGGATAATTTTACCTCTAAAATCTTTAAAACAACGAGTATATAGTCAAATATAACGTATTAAACAACAAAAACAGGTATTGAGATGTAAAATACAGTTTTAGTCATTATTTATGTGCAACTTTAGTTAGTTGAAAGTGAATTAAGATAATTTAACTAATGTTTTATGTGTAAGTTGTTAATTTTATTGTGTTGTTATGTTAAAGTTAACTTTATTATTGTAATTGTAAAAATATTCGGCAAGAATTTTGAACAAAATTGGTATAAAAAAAAACAAACACATACTTAGGTGGCCTATAAATTAGTTTTAAAAAATAGGTGGCCTAAAAGTAAAATATTTAATAGTTGGATGGCCTTTAGATACATAATCCCTTTTTTTAATGAAAAAGAATTAAGTCCATTAAAAAATTTTATGATTATTTCATTTTAAATACGGCCTATTTGTTTCCTTTATTTCATCTTATCACTTAATTAAAAAAGAAAAACAGCACGTCTTGCTAGACAATTCAATGCAAGGGATAAATGCATATGTATTATTGATTATGTTTGTTTACTCCTTGGATGAAGCTGGAAGTTGGAACCATATCTTAAGTCATTTTATATTACACGTTAACTAAATATATATTCACACACCGATCACATTATATTTGTTTATTGCAAAATAGTCTAGCTTCTTGAAAGCATTCCCAACATGGGAATCATATTTTGACTATATAAGGACAAACATGCTACAAGAGACATTAACCAAAATTTCCAACAATAAGTAAATTTGTGAAGATGATGATGATGAGCAAGGTTTTAAGATTTGGTAAGAGACAAGTTCACACAATTGTCTCTAGAGACATGATCAAACCATCTTCTCCAACCCCTTGTCACTTAAAAGCCTATAATCTATCAATATACGATCAACTTGCTCCAAGCGTATACATGCCAGTTGTTGCCTTCTACCCAAGCAGCTCCAACATGATTTATCAAACTCCCCATGATACAACACTTGAATTGAAGAATTCCTTGTCACAAACTTTGACTCACTACTATCCGTTTGCAGGTAGACTAAAAGCAAATAGCCCGAGCTATGTTGATTGCAACGACAATGGGGTTGAGTTCATTGAAGCGTCAAATGACAACGTGCTCTCAGATTTTCTCCAACATTCAAAGCACAAAGAGCTAGATCAACTGTTTCCAAATGACCTCATATGCTTCGATCCTTACCTAAAATTAGGTGATAAGCAGGAGGATGGTATCACTTGCCCTTTAAGCGTTCAAGTCAACCATTTTGCATGCGGAGGGGTAGCAGTGGCAACATCTTTACACCACAAGTTCGGCGATGGACGAAGTATATTAAATTTCATAAATCATTGGGCTAAAGTCAATGCGGCACTGTTTCACTCTAGAGATATAAAAGATGCATCACTCGTCAATCCCCATCTTATCTATTACCAAAATAGGAATATTAATCTGCCAGAACTGATGACTCCAAGATCACGTGTTGGTTGTGTCACAACTAGTTTTTCGTTCCCTAACGAAAAGTTGAAGGAACTAAAAGCCAAGGTCACAGCCATGACCGTTGAATCTGGACAGCCAATCATGAACCCGACTCGTGTTGAAGCTTTAGCATGGCTTATACACAAGTGTGCAATCAGAGCTAATACCAAGACAAACTCAGGCGCTTTCACGCCAACTGGCATGACATTTCCAGTCGATATGAGAAACATTTTGGTAGAGAAATTGCCTGGAACAACCATAGGAAATATTAACCTCGGGGTACAAGTACCTACAAGAAATGAAAGTGAACTTGAGCCACATATGACCATTGGCGAACTAAGAAAAGGGAAGACACAATTTCAAAGTATAAGAAATTTCGAAGCTGCAACTGGACCGATTGCTGAGATGTCAGCTGAAACCTTCTCGGAGATGTCAAATGAAGTAAATAATTATTACATATATTCTAGCGTGTGTAGGTTTCCTACGTATGGGATTGATTTCGGTTGGGGAAAGCCTGTAAAAGTATCCATGGGTGGTACGATGAAGAACTTTATAGTTCTGATGAACACTCCCAATGATGATGGCATCGAAGCCACTGTTTGTTTAGAAGAACAAGACATGAAGACATTTCAAAATGACCC
The DNA here is from genome assembly GCA_019973895.1 of Chrysanthemum seticuspe. Lineage (NCBI taxonomy): Eukaryota > Viridiplantae > Streptophyta > Magnoliopsida > Asterales > Asteraceae > Chrysanthemum > Chrysanthemum seticuspe. The sequence goes on along the minus strand of BPTQ01000004.1, from coordinate 320,455,697 downwards.
AGAATTATTGGCCTTTTGTTAGAAACATGTCCGTTATATTATTCTTCTTAATTACGTTTCTTCTTCTGTATGTTTTCGCTCTCAAGTTCGTCATCTTTCAAATGAATTATTTCTTCAATTGGATTCATTCTCATTCGGTGTGTGCGGGTGTATTCCAACTTGGATGAATAATAGTTTATAATCCCGTGTAACGTATTGGGTTATATATAAAAACATATTTTATATGGGTTTTAACTTATATAATAAGCTGCAAAAATCCAAGGCTAGCGGTATGCGGGTGACCTATCAACTAAAAGGTCGCGGGTTCAAGTCTCGTTGAAGACATTTTCTGATATTACGTGTGAGATAAGTTGTATAGGTGTGTAAATAATACCCGTTCTAAAAAAATGAAATAAGTTGTTGCGGATAATATCTACAGTTTTCTTTTTCTTTTATTCTGAAACAGAAAAGTAAACTTGCTCCCGTTGAGCAATTGATGCATGCTAAAAGAATTCAATTATATACAGATATGTAGCATTCCTGTGAAAAACGTTAACTCAATGTGTTGAACCTAAGACCTTGATAGATCTTATGAGCACTCGTAGATCGTTAGTTATGCTTATGTAATCATAAACACATTAAAAGACAGTCTCTATAACTTGTATTCAACCGGAAATTAAACACAAGAACAAACAAAAATAACTAAGAACTCTTTGATCCTCTATGGATCTTTTAATTATATTAAAACTCTGTTTATCAACTCGTACATAACTCATACTATTGTGTTCCTTTTATAGACAAGGAACCCTAACCCGTTTCCCAAGAAACGTATAAACATAAAACTAAATAAGATATACAATATAACTTCCTAATAAAGCTCATGCATATCCTAACTAACTATATAATACACGGAATATCTATCTCCGCAGAAACCATCTACACGGTTTCATTACTTCAGTAGAATTACTTCTTCAGCAGAATCCTTGCACTTCAGCAGAATCCATCGGCAGTAATTTCAGCATAATTCATACTTAGCAGAATTCCCAACAATCCTCCCCTAAACTGGAATTTGACTAGGTTAAGTTCCAGTTTCTTGATAGATCTGTAACACTTCAGAACTTGAGGATTGTTCTCAAACATCAGCAGCAAAGAACCAATCAAACACATCTCTATGATGTCAAAACTTGGAAACGCCAAATCTTTGCAGCAACAATTGACAAAATATACATCAAAACATATTAGTTTCATACTATTCTCATCACATCCAGATGTGTTAACTCCTGTGAGAGGTGAATTATTGAAAATAATGGATTTGATGTCTCTTTACCAATAGCCATCACTACTAGAGTAGCCATATGTTTAAATTCGAAAACTATGGTACACTGATAACCATCTGATTTATTAGCAAATCAGCAACCATATAAACGGATTTGAGATGTCTTTACCTGTAGCCGTTTGCTCAGGACTAGTCAATTCTAAGGAGAAAGAATCACCTTTGGTGAATTGAGAACCAAATATGGTATTCCACTGCCTTTACCACAAGCCATATACTTATAGGCTAGCCAATTCTTGGATTCCCAATAAACCATGGTGAATTGATGAGCATACAACCCTCAGCAATTAAGCATGGGTGAGTTGCAAACCCTATGATTTTGAGCAAACCATTACAGCTATCAACAGATTTGATGTGTCTTTACCAAAGTTGTACCCTTTGGACTAGCCAACTCTTTGATGTACACAAGGCACAGCTGGTGAGTCAATAACCAACAACAATGTACAACAAACCTGCAAGAAAAGTTAGACAAACAAAGAATATACATAGTTTTTTTTTTTTTTTTTTTTTTTTTTTTTTTTTTTTTTTTTTTTTTTTTTTATAACTAAGAATCAAATAAACAAAGATTACAAATAATACAGGATACCATAATCAAGATGACACTTGATTTTGCAGAAGCTGAGTCTTAATTAATCCAACCAATTGTTCAGCATGCATCTTATCATTCCCAACTGGATCAGGTGGAACTTCCAACTTCTGTCGAAGCATTCTTTTCATCAAGGACACAGACAAAGGATAAATCGTATCTGAGAACATACACACAGTCATCCCACACTTTGTCTCCACCACATGCACACTTGGAAGAGGATAAAATCTCCAAGACACAACCTTCCACTTATGTGAATTCTTCCAAATAGAAAACCCTTTACCATCTGGAGATTGAGAATCAAACAGAATTTGAAGATCACCCAACAAGTATAAACCAGACCCCTGTAGTGAATGAGTAGCATAATGCTTAGTGACAAGACCATACAGAGTATTCAAATCTTGCCTATCCACCATATGAAAGATTTCCTTCAAGAAATTAAACTGAAGAGAAGAATTATCCAACCTAAAAATGGTATTAAACTGTTCATTAGTCAAAGTCCAAGCAGTCAACACATCATGAGACCCTTCAAGAAAAGCATCAGCAGAGCCTTCTTTAAAGAAAGTTGACTCAGCAGCCTTTAGATCCAAAGAACTACCCCTGTGAGATTTCTTATCCTTAGAAGTGTGTGTCCCAGCTAATCTCACAGATCTCCTTAGAGAAATGTGTCTCCTTTTTAGACATTCTTTTCTTCCTCCTACCTGGTATATAAATCTTCATAGATACAGAAGATGGTACCTTCTCAGATTCATCAGGGACATCTTTAGCATGAGTGGAACAAGTAGAAGTATTTGGAACAACACCACGCAAGGCATACATTTTCTCAAGTACCTCTCTGGCCTTCTTAGCTTTAGCAGCTTCTTGTTCAGCTTTCCTACCCAACTCTTCTCCTATTATATCCACAGGTGCAACACTAGGTAATGCTTCAGAAGAAATAACATGAGGTTCAGCAGATTGAACCCTTTCAGCTGAATGTATAGCTTCAGAAGATGCTTCAGAAGTAACAACAGGAGAACTCATCTTTGGTGTAACATCATCAAAATTGTCTACAATCTCAACTGTCTTAGTTCTCTTGGCTTTTGGAGCATCTGCACTACCAGCAATCCTCTTTAAACTAGAAATAGGAGTAATGTACTTCATAGTCTTATGGTACATATTTAGTAAAGCATCATCAGATAAAGCCCAGACTTGCTTCTTTTTCAAACCAGATTGATAGAAGTTAGAACTTTGATTATACACCACAGTCCTCATATATAATTTCTTTTAGGCTTCAGTAGGTGGTCTCTCCTTTTTGGCTTTAGCTTTCTGTGCAGCAAGAGCTTTTCATTGTGTAGCTGCAGCTTGCTTCCGTTGTTGTCCAAGAGCCATCATTTGGGCAGCAAAATTCTCACTATCAAAGTCTGCTTCTAAAATACTTTGTGCAAGAGTAGGATTGGATGCAGCTTGATGAGTATAAGCATCCTATTGCTCATCAGTGATCTGAGGAGCTAGTTCATCAATTTCTCTTTGTCTCTCAGGAGGCAAATTGGTAGTAAACTGAGCTTCAAGCTGTTAAGCTAATGCACTACTTTTCTGCATATCTGCATACTCAGTAAACATCCTTGCTTGTTCTTGCCTTTCCTGTTCACTAACAAGATCTGAACCAAGCTCTTCATCAATCATTCCTCCTTTTCCTTTATCAGCAGACTCCTTAGCAGAATCATTATCAACAATAGGAACGTCAGAAGAAACACCCAAGTTAGCATCAGAAGAAACATGTTGAGACAAATCTTCAACAGGTGTAGAAAAGACATCAGCATTAGGATCCAGGTTAAAACTTCTTCCAGCAAGAAAGACTTCAGAATGATCTGCTGAAGGTTGAGGACCTGGTTGTTCTTGTACAAATGAAGCTTGACCATGTTCAGAAGCAACATCCTCCATTTGATCATCAGCAGTTGCAACACCTGACACCTTTGAAGGTTCAGAAGAATCCTTACTCAAATATTGTCTTCTCTTTCTTCTAGTAAACTGAATGGGTTTCTTGTTCTTTGAAGATTCAGCAACAATTGGTGAAGGAACATGAGTCGTCTGAGCCACATTAGCCAAAATTTCAAGTGACTCAAATTGAGTATCCTCTTGCTCCTCATCATAAGAAACCAGAAAACTCCTTTTGCTACTTTTCCCAATTTGTTCCTCTAAATCCTTAACCTTTCTCTTCAACTACGCAATCTCACCACCAAGTGTAGATTTAGTCTCAGCAAGCTCCTTTTTGAGATCAGCAACCTCAGCCACATACCTGTTCACTAGAGCATATACAGATGTAAGTGTAATAGGGTCCTCAGCTCCACCAGCAGATTGCTCAGTGGTAATGGGAGCTTAATTGGGCCTTTCAGGAGAAATATGAACATGCTCAATGATAGGAGAACCTTCATCAAATGGCTCCCTAACTGGACTAGGTGTGGTCAGTCTATTAAGATCAGGCTCAAACTCATCAAGAGTAACTTGAGTAGGTGGTGGACTAGCACTAGATCTAGGTGAAGGTTGGTCAGGAGAAACATGTAATACTTCAGCAGTAGTGGAAGGGCCCTCATCAATGACAACTGATGGATTACCAGCAGCAACATTGGTAGAGGGTGGATCACCAACAACATTACCCTCATCAGCAGCCTCATTGCCTTGAGGCAACATAGCTGCTAGCAAAGGATGATGTTCCCCTTCATAATGAGTTTTCATTGAAGCAAACAGTTTAGCAGATAAAGCTCCTATGGGACAAAAGACTTGGACTTGGGTTGTAATGTCTAAAATCATTTGCAAAAACCTAGGGTACATTAAAAACTTATGCTTTTTCCTTTGAATATTTTCAACCATATTATCAAAAATAAACCTAGAAAAATTATAAGTTAACCCCTGAGAAAGACATACAATACGACATCCCAGTTGAGTAGAAAATTGATCCCATCCTCCTGATTTATTACTTATGCACTGAAGCAATGTGTGTACCAAAAACCTCCACATAGGGCAAAGCTGATTCTTGAACCATATATCTGTCCTCATACTCTGGTATCCAATAGATCTTAGCCCAGTAAGTATCTCCACGGAATTAGAGTGATAAACCCCATTAACATCGTCCAAACGAAGTTGTATTCTTATCAACTCCTCCGTCACAACATACTCTGTTCCATCAACCATAGCAACAATCTTTGTGTCACTCCGTTTCGTAGCAGATGCCCAAAATTGTGTAACCAACGATTCATATATCACAGTCGGAGAGTGCGTTAAAGCATAATGAATCTTGGACCGCTTCAAGAACTCCACCATCGGTTCATACAATTCATGACCCTTTGCTTTTCCCAGGAAAGCAACTTTGTTATGATCTTTCTTAAATTGAAGCTCCATATGAGAAATTGTGATTATGGGTTATGATTCATGCAACTGGAAGTGTGTTTAACTCGGGTGAAGTGGGAATCAGTTATTTTTGGCGAAGATATGCGGAGATGGTTATTATTTGAAGTTACCCAATTATAGTCAAAAGTATTGTAACAAATCGTTGACCATATCTTACGTGTAAAATAACCTCAATTCCAAATTAACACTTCAGCAGAAACTATGGTCAAACTGCTGAAGAAGGTCAATCAGCAGAAACAACTCAAGTGACTTAGTATCTTCAATAAATATCTTGAGTGTTACTGTGAAACCCAACTCGCATTAATTGTCATAAAACCTTGAATCCGCCTATAAAATAATCCCAATGCACACTTAACACACATCAATTACCCCCAATTATCTTCACAAACCCTAATTTCTCCAAAAACTTCTCAATCATTAACAATAACCAATGTCCACCAAACCAGAAGTAATAAATCTTACTTCCTCATCCTCATCATCATAATCCAGTGAAGATTCAAGCCCATTGTTTCGCTACCCCCATCAAGATGAACCTCGATCATCAAAATCCCCTTTTCTTCCTTCTTCTGAAGATGATAGTGTGGTGAATCCAAGTGATTCATCTATGGGTTCTGATGACTCCTCAGAGCGTCTAGAGCCACTCTTCAACAAGAAGAGGACATCACACCCCCAACCTTCAACACCACAACCTCAACCAAGGCTACGTGCCAGAAGAGAGGTAGTGTTAGCTCTTCCTGAGCCATGTTTTGGTGCTTCATCTCATATCGGTAAGGGAAAGGGCAAAAGGAAGATGGAGTGATTGCTTTATGGTGGAACGAGTAGATGGAACAACTAAAGATTTTTCTTATCACAAATCCATCTACCATATCCACCAGCTTTATCTTCGTTTTCATCAATCCATCCTTCCTATTTTTGTCTTCAGCTTCTTCGTCGTACTGGTTATGCATATCCAGCGTTTGGAATAGATGATAGGAGCTAGTATAGGTTTAGTAGATCTTGTATAGAAATGGTCTTGTATTTTCATTTGAAGTTGATTGTAAGCTGTAAACTGTTTCTTGAATGAATGAACAATTTAACTTCAGTACTTCTCTTCAGTAGAAATAATTAGATCACTTCAGTATTTCTTTTCAGTAGAAACAAGCTTTTAAGCTTACTTGACCATTTTCCAATTAACTAAACATGGTGAACTTCAACTTATAAATGCATTCTGCAAAACAGCCATAGAGAAACACACAAACCAAACCAAAACAACAAAACTAAAAGAACATTAGCTGGTTAGAGTTAGCAAACAAAAATATAAACAATAATTTACCAAGTTTACAACATGAATCCTCCCCTGAGGCATATGCCTCCCCTGAGGATCGATAAACCTTTTGGACCTTATTAACCAAAGAGATACGACTTTGCACTATAGTTAGCTCAGCACCAATCAAGAATGCCCAAGGAATTCCAAGAATTCTTGTTATACATTTATTCCAACTCTCAATCCTCTTTTCGAGATTCATGGATATTGAATCAATTGAACGCACTTCTAACACCTGTTCCACTTTTGGAAGACCTTGGGTTATATCACCAGATCTGGATTTTTCATTTAAGGGTTAAGCATCCCAATATTGACCACTAGGTGTTGAAACCTTGGTCCATCAAAAGCCTTAGTCAATAAATTTGCCACATTATCATCAGTATGAACCTTAACCACTTTTATCAAATGTTTTTCATATGCATCTCTTTTAAAGTGGTGCCTGATTTCAATATGCTTAGTTCTACTGTGAAAAACTGGATTTTTAACAATGCATATGGTACTTTGATTATCAATAAAAATTATTATGTTCATGAAGTTAAACCCATAATCCAACAATTGATTTTGTATCCATAGTACCTGACCACAACAATTGGCAGCATCAACATACTCTGCTTCAGTAGATGAGGTAGCCACAATAGTTTGTTTCTTGCACTGCCAAGAAATCAATCTCTTTCCAAGGAATTGGAAACCTCCAGTTGTGGATCTCCTATCCAGATTTGCACCAGCATAATCACTATCACTATATGCTTCCAACTTAAAAGGAGACTCTTTTGGGTACCAAAGACCTAAATGGGGTTGGCCTTTTAGATACTTAAAGATATTTTTGACTGCATTTAGATGGGAAGCAAGTGGAGTGACTTGATGTCTTGAACAAACGCTTACAGTAAAAGTAATGTCAGGCCTAGAAGCTGTTAAATACATCAATGAACCAATCATAGATCTGTATAAGTGAACATTAACAGCTGGATCTGATTCAATGTTGTTCTTAGGTTTTGGAGCTTCATAAGGTGTAGTGGCAGTTCTGACATTCTCCATACCAAACTTCTTCAAAATGTCCCTCACATATTTATCGTGACTGATAAAAATACCATCAAGTTTCTGCTAAACTTGTAGACCCAAAAAGAAAGTAAGCTCCCCCATAGTACTCATCTGAAACTCTCCCTTCATCAGCTCCTCAAACTTCCTGCACCAAGCTTCTTTAGTGGAGCCAAATATAATGTCATCCACATAAAATTGCACAAGTATGATGTTTGTGGAATTCTTCTTTAGGAAAAGTGTTTTGTCAATGGCACATCTTCTATAACCATGCTTCAGCAAAAATGATGAAAGCCTAGCATACCATGCTCTTGGTGCCTGATGTAGTCTATAGAGAGCTTTTACAACCTTGTAAACATGTTTAGGATGATCTGGGTCTTCAAATCCTTTGGGTTGAGTGACATAAAGCTCCTCTTCTATTTCACCATACAGAAAAACACCTTTGACATCCATTTGATATACCATGAATCCCATGTAAGATGCATAGGCCAAGAAAATTTGAATGGCCTCAACTCTAGCAACAGGTGCAAACACTTCATCATAATCAATTTCTTCCTCTTGCATGTAACCCTGAGCCACTAATCTTGCTTTGTTTTTAACCACAACACCCCTTGCATCTCTCTTATTCTTCAAAATCCATTTTGTCCCAATTGCATACTTACCATCAGGTAGTGGTACCAAGATCCAAACCTGCTAATTTTGGAATTGTTGCATCTCTTCTTGAATTGCTTCAAGCCAACTTGAATCTTCAAGAGCTTGAGTAAAGCTGGTTGGTTCCACTTGAGAAAGAAAACAAGCAAATAGACAATGCTTAAAGTCAGTGTGATTGTCCCTTTGCTGGTTTAAGACATAGGAAAGAAAAGCAACATGTCCATATTTAGAACTTGTCACAGTACTTCTAGTTCTAACAGGTGCTAAAAGATTACCAATGACATTAGATTGAGGATGAGCAATGTTGATCCTTTTAGTAGCAGTGTGGTTGACTTCAATAGATGTATCAAGATTAGTCACAGTTGGCTCAAAAGCACTGTCATAGGAAGGTGAGGTGAAGATTCCAGCTTTGGGTTGATGATTACCAAGATCTAAAGGACTTGTAAATCGTGTATAAGGTTCTCCAAAGTCTGTGGACACTCTAGTAGAAATGGGAGTAGTAACAGCAGGGCTCTTAGCAGATGTGGTGATGGTGGGAGAAACACGATCACTGTCAGAAGAATCATGGTTTCCACTGACTTCTTCTCTTGCAACCTCCCCATCAAGCTTCTCAGCTTCAAGATTAGCTGCATACTCTTGTTTCTTAAGCCTAGCAAGGTCCTCTGCATAATGTGACTCATCTTCACTCTCATCAGAAGTAACTTTATAAGTATCACCTGCAAAATGGTTAGGGGAGAAGGAAGGGACAATAATAGGATGTTCATCATCCTCAAACTCACTATCAGAGTCAGCATCCATGGTACCTGCATTTTCAGTGGGAGACACTTGTGTACCTGCATTTTGGTTAGCCACATGTCTAGAATAACCCAAGTAATCAGTTAAGTAATCAAGGTCAAAAGACCAAACATGACCTTGTCCTTGAACATTAGGCTTATCTTCTAGAAATCTCAGGTTCAAAGTCTCCTCAATCTTCTTAGCAGACAAATTGTATACCCTATAAGCCTTACTATGAGCTGAATAACCCACAATATATCCCTCGTCAGCTTTCTCATCAAATTTACCCAGTGGATCACTAGTATTCAAAATAGTCACTTGACATCCAAAAGGTTTGAGGTAGTGAATAGCAGGAACTTTTCCAGAGAGAAGTTCATAAGGTGTCTTGAAATGAGGTCTAGTAATGGAGACCCTGTTCAGCACATAACAAGCTGTGCTAACTGCTTCAGTCCAAAACATAGTGGGTAATTTAGAGTCTGCAACCATAGATCTTGTTGCCTCTATTAAGGTCCTATTCTTTCTTTCAGCTACCCCATTTTATTGTGGGGTTCTTGGAGTGCTATAATCCCTTTTTATCCCTTTAGACTTACAGAGTTCTATTAAAACAACATTCTTGAACTCTGTTCCATTGTCACACCGAATTCCTTTAACCTTTTTGTTCAACTGGTTTTCAACAAGGGTAATGAACTCTTTCAACACTTGAGATGTTTCATCTTTAGTCCTCAAAAAGAATACCCAACAAAACCTGCTATAGTCATCAGTGATTACCAGAAAAAAATACTTGTGATCAATACTTCTGACTTGGGTTGGACCAAAAAGATCCATATGCAGCAGCTGAAGAGGTTCTGAAATAATGCTCACAGCAGTAATAGCTTTGTATGAGGCTCTGTGTTGCTTTCCTTTGTTGCAGGCAACACAATTATGTTCATTGGTGAAAACTTTGGAAGGAAGTCCTTCAACAAAACCCAGTTTAGAAAGCTTGTTTATGGTCTTGAAGTTCACATGAGCCATCCTTCTATGCCATTTTGTAGACTCATCCAGGGATGCTTTAGCCACTAAACAAGTAAGGTCACCTTCTGGTTGAACATCATTCAAGTTGAATGTGTATAGATTATGATTTCTAGGAACTCTCAGCAGAATTCATGAATCTTCTGGAAGTTTGAAGTCTTTAGATAGCACAAGACATTCATCCTCATAGAAGAATACTTTGTTCTTGGTGTCACAAATTTGTGAGACTGAGAACAAGTTGAAGTGTTGCAGTTCCCTTACATAGTACACATTCTCAAAGTCCAGTAAAGGTGTTTTGATGGTGCCTTTCCCAGTGATTCTACCATCACTTCCACCAAAAGTCACATTGCCTCCTCCTTCTATGGGTACGAAATTATGCATCATATCTCTGTTTCCTGACATGCTTCTGGAACAACCACTGTCAATAATGCCAACTTCCTTATGCTTAAGAGGATGATCCTACAACAACAACAAAAATATATACAAAATATTAGTACACTATGGAGGCTCAAGTCATCACTGACTTGAGCCTGCCTTGTGGATCATTAGAGTTAGGCCATGCAGATGTATAAGATCCACTATTGTTCTTGGGTTTCCATTGAAAATTAGGTCCCTTATTAGTCCAAGAACAACTTGCTGAGGGCTTCACAGCAGTATCCCTATATCCCTTCCCATCATACATTGAGTCAACACATCCAGGCTAATAACCATTTTGAAAATATGAACTAGTAGGTTGCACATATGGTCTAGCAACAGATCTTCTCCAAGGAAATGAAGAAGGTTTATTATGAGTTGCTTGTGGAACAAAAGGTGGTATATCATTAACATTTTTCCACATTGGTCTAGATTTCTTTTGACTAGCACATACACTCATTCTTTGCTCATGAAAATCACAATCCTTAATCAAATGAAATTTACTTCTACAAACAAAACATGTCTTCTTTTTAGAAGATTTATTCAAAGCAAAAGATGTTCTATCACATGCAGAAGCATTCAAACCACAAGAATTAACAGAATTGTTTTTAACAAACTTAAAAGTATTATTGTGCAAAGAATTAAAAGACAAGTCTTCAGAAGAAACTGGCTTGGAAGTTGATTCCTCAGCAGCAACTTTAAAAGGCTTGTAAGCAGTCTTGGGAGTAGGCTTGGGCAAGGTCTTGGGGAGGTCTAACTTGTCAATTGAATCACACCTGGTAGTAGAAGTAGACCCTTGGTCAGAAGACTTGTCACTGTCACAACAAGAGACAAAGTCAGTAGATGAAGAATCAGGGTCTGGCAAGTCTCTTGACTTTTTGCCATAAAGATGGTGTGATCCATCAAAGTCAACTTTGAGGGAAAGGTCAATGGGCATATGTTCTCCTCTAATGGGTTCAGAGACAGCATGTAATGTTCCTTCTTTAACATAATTAGCTAAACCTGCTGGTGTGGTTTTACGCCCATCATTCCTAGCTTCTAATCCTACATACTTTTGAAAACCTAAACCTATCGTTGTGGTCTCAGATTGACTACTATAGATATGTCTAGCTAGATTATTACCAGATATTAACCATTCTTTATGTCTAGCTATTTCCTTATCTAGTTTCTCTTTTAGCACATGGTTTTTTCAGAAACTACCTCAGATTTTTCTTTCTCAGTTCGTTTTAAATCAATTTTAGCACAGTCTAAATCACTTTGTAACACCCTGATCTTTTCATCATAAGCCAATTGATTCTTTTGAAACCAAACTTTTTGTCTTTCTAATGTTTTTAAAGCCTGTTTATAAGCCTCAACTTCGACATAACATTCATTATATTTAGGTTTCAAAACATCATAGGCTTCCTTAAGTTCATTGTATCTTTTCCTACAACCAAAAACACAGTTATGTACCTGAGAGATGCCCATCAAGGCAACTTGATCATGTCTATCCTCTGAAGTACAGCTTGCCAGCAATCCAATATTCTCAGCACCAGAACCTGCATCATTCTCCTCCTCATGCATCTTCCAGTCAACATGGTCATCCATGGTGACAAGAGCTGTGGAGGATCCAGGCTTCGAAGCTCCAGCTTCCTTTTGAATCTGCGGATAGGAAGAATATCTCACCTCATCACCAGCCTTCCTATCCTTGCATTCTCTAGAGAAGTGACCCATCTGATTACAAGTATAGCACTTGACTTTCTTTCTGTCAAATCTAGCTGGATCACTTCCCTGGAAACCAAACTTACTCCCAGACTTAAGCTCAAACCTCTTTATGTCCACTGAAAGCATGGCCACCTGCCATTTCAAGTTCATCTCCTCCATATCAAGTGGGTCCAGCTGTTTAAAATCCTCAAAGGCAAGTTGCTGCTGAGTGTCATAATTAGCAACAAAAGAGTGAAGGACATCTTCCAACACACCACTAGCTTTAGGTTGTGAACTTGATGGAGTGGTAGTGTAAGAAGATGATGATGAGTAAGTTGGACTTGGAGCATGGGTCATCTTATTGGAGGAGGCCCCAACAAATGTTGTGTGACTAGGAGTGGATGCACAAAAAGGACTTCTAACATCAGGCTCAAGAGATTTAAGTCTGTTGTATAGTTCATCAAAAGTGAGCATATCCAGCCCACCTTTAGCCTTGAGGGCAATGCTTACTTGCAACCAAGATGAGGGTAAAGATCGCAAGAACTTTGAATTGCAGTCATCATTATCTGGCTTTGCCTTCAGCTGATTCAACTGACTCAATATCTTATGAAACCTGTCATATCCCTTGTGGATACCTTCTTCTTCAAAGATTTGGAATTCTTGAAATTGTTGTTTCAGCATGGATTTCCTCATTCTCATGGACTCCTCATTCCCACCAAACCTAGCCTTGATTGCCATCCATATGTCCTTAGCATCTAGCATGTAGTGAAAGTCACCCAAGTGATCTTCAGGTATAGCCTGAAGGAGAATAGTTCTCACTTTGCTCTCTTTGAACGGCCAGTGTGAAGATCGTTTATGAGCTCTAGGGGATAACAATAACAACGATTATAATGCACAGCGGAATAAGAAAACATCGTTTGTTATTATTAACAAAGTTCTTCGTCATCATCTCTAAACTACTAATCGACTAAACATCTCTAACTAACTCTAGGCGTTTATACTTTACGCCTAGGTTACACACACACACACACACCTTTGGTTTTCACATCTTGACACACACAAAACCTAATTCCCTGCCTCTCTTTATATACTAGAGAGTCCAGGGTTACAATTGATTACTAGGGACTAAATAATAAAGTCTTCTTTAACAAGTAAGTCCCTTGTCTTTCTTTCTTCATCAATTGTCTTCATAAGTCCTTCATCTTTCATATTTTGTCATAATCAACTCAAATATAATTCCCAACAATCTTCCCCTAGTTGATAATGACAAAACCAAATAAGCACGAACTTCCCTTGAAGTTAAGATGTCATGAAAGATAAGAACTTCCCCTTAAACATGCAATATCACCAAGGATCTTCAAGTTGCAAATCTTCTATGTAATGCCTTCTTCCCCTTTTTGTCATAATCCACTAGGAGACGCTAAGTAGAAGCAACTTTGATTCCAACCACCACGAACCACTATCATACGACTAATCCATCCTTCTAATGCCTCAAGATACCCTCCATGAAGTTTTCCGCAACTAAAAATGAAATTAAGACAAAAGAAATTTGAACCAATAGTACAAATATCAACAAGTAGTAGTAAAAATCTTCCCCTCGAATGATGCATGTAAATAACCATAAGAACTTGTCGAATAACTAACCACCATGATCACAAATACGTTGTAGTTCCAGCCATGAAGAACATAGTACCACCCAAAATACTAATAAAGATGACTACAATAGCATTTGTGACCAAGCATTAGTAACACGAAGAATAGTTCTTTATCTTGAACCTGATTCATAAACATCAGGTCACAACCAAAAACTCAAAATCCAAAACATCATACATCTGTCGTCCGACAACTAAAAATCCAAATCTGTCAAAGTATGTGTGTCGACAACTTCATACCAAACTAAGATTATCGACTTCCCCTAAAATCAATAACCATATTCTATCCAATATTTAATCACCAAAACCTGTGTGTAATCTGATAAACTCCTCTTGAAGGAGCAATTTTTAACGAGCAATAGTAATCCATGTTAAGTGATCCATTACTCCTCCTCTGTTGTCCACGCTCGTATAATCCACTACCAATCACGTTCTAGCCGAGATCCAATCATGTGTGTGTGTTAACCAATAACCTCTGTGTGTGTCGCCAAAAATCCATAACAAATATCATGCTCGACTTCCCCTTAATTCGAAAACCAAAAAATCTTGTATTATCCAAAACAAGCCTATTAGCAACACTTTTTCTGTCACTAAAATGTTGCTAGTCTGTCACTATCATGATTACTCCTTCCTCCCAAATCAGTTAGTGACACAAATTCTGTTACTGAACTGTTGCTACACTGTCTCAAATCATCAAAGAACAGTACTTTGAAAACACAACCTTAATCACCCACGTCCAAATAATCCAAGCTTCAATAAGTAGATCCAATCCAAAAGTAAACATGCATATAATATGTATGAGACCGATCCATTATCTTTGCCTTACCTCCACGTGCATACACTTCAAAATATTCACCAATGATATACCACCAATCACATGTCACATATTAAATTAATTCACCCCATGCGTATATAACAATCGTGAAGTCAGATGTGGAAAACTCTTATGGACCCCATCAGCACTTGTATGTAGAAAATGAAACCAGTACTTATGGGGGACCACTGACCGAATAAAAATCATATGTCCCAATCAAAAGCACCATTCGACATATTAATCAAAAGGCAACTTATTCATCTTCAAAAGACGAAAATTACTGTACGAGGTATAATATGCGGAATACTTAACACAATTAATTCAGTACGAGGTATTTCACTTTCAAAGAAAAACGTCAATAAGATAATTCTACCCACTTTAATAGATAATCAGTCCCACTTGCCACAATCTATTATAATATAACTTGAATTCACCCAATTCATGATTCACTTATAATCAATAATGACAAAACGAATTTAGCACTACCTGATCCATGTGCAACGTCCAACACACAAGTATTTAATTAAGAAAAAATTACACGTTTGGTCCCTATGGTTTGCTCGAAATAACAACTTTAGTCCCTAAGTCGTTTTTATTACACCAGCAGTATCTAATTTTGAAACTATGCACGCTTTTGTTCCCTATTTTGGATGGGCGTTAGTTAAGTCCGTTAAATATTTTGCGCTGTTAGTCCTTCGTTAATAATTTTTGCACCGTTAGTCCTTATTTTTTAAAATATAGTTTTCCACAGTTAGTCCCTCTGTTAATAATAGTTATCGCCCGTTTTTTTACGTTTTTGTTCGTTTTTATCCGTTTTCCCCCGTTTTTTTTTTTCGTTTTTCGTCCGTTTTTTTACGTTTTTATCCCTTTTCGTCTGTTTTTATATGTTTTCGTCCGTTATTTTACGTTTTTGTCTGTTTTATCCATTTTTGTCAGTTTTTTATCCGTTTTCGACTGTTTTTTACGTCTTAATCCGTTTTCGTTCGTTTTTTTTACGTTTTTGCCCGTTTTTTTACGTTTTTGTCTGTTTTTATCCGTTTTGGTTCGTTGTTTATTCGTTTTCGCAAGTTTTTTTTACGTTTTTGTCCGTTTTTTTTTCGGTTTTCGCCCGTTGTTTTACGTTTTTGTATGTTTTTTTCTTTTGCGTTCGTTTTTTTATCCGTTTTCGCCCGTTTTTTTGCGTTTTTGTCTGTTTTTATCCGTTTTCGTTCGTTTTTTAATCTTTTTCTCCAGTTCTTTTACGTTTTTCTTTCGTTTTTGTACTATTTCAACATATTAAAAAAAAATACCAAAAAAAATATTCCAAAAAAAATATTTCCGAAAAAAAAAATTTGAGAAAAAAAAAACAAATTTCAAAAAAAAATTGAATAAAAATTTCAAAAAAAAATTTTGAAAAAAAAAATTTCAAATATTTTTTTTTTAAAAATCTTTAAAAAAAATATGTCCGTTTTTTTTCAATATTTTTTATTCAATTTTTTTTTAATTTTTTATTCAAATTTTTTTATTTTTTTTCGAAAATATTTTTTTTCCCACTGTATTTTTCAAATTTTTTTTGAATTATTTTTTCAAATTTGTGAAAAAATTCCAATATTTTTTTTGGAAATTTTTGTGAAAAAAAACTGGCGAAAACGAATAAACAACGAACGAAAACGGATAAAAACAGACAAAAACGTAAAAAAAATGGGCGAAAACGGATTAAAACGTAAAAAAACAGTCGAAAACGGATAAAAAACTGACAAAAACGAATAAAAACAGACAAAAACGTAAAAAAACGGACGAAAAACGAAAAAAAAAAAAACGGGGGAAAACGGATAAAAACGAACGAAAACGGACAAAAACGTAAAAAAACGGGCGATAACTATTATTAACGGAGGGACTAACTGGGGAAAACTATATTTTAAAAAATAAGGACTAACGGTGCAAAAATTATTAACGAAGGACTAACAGTGCAAAATACTAAACGGACGTAACTAACGCCCATCCAAAATAGGGACCAAAAGCGTGCATAATTTCAAAATTAGATACTGCTGGTGTAATAAAAACGACTTGGAGACTAAAGTTGTTATTTTGGGCAAACCATAAGGACCAAACGTGTAATTTTTTCTTTAATTAATATTACCGGACCCAATTGCACACAAAATAATATCGACAAACCTTTAAATATGTACGAGGTAGCAATTGAAATCTTGTATCACACAACCAATCAGATCGAATCACGTGGATAATTAAAGAATTCATGTGACACCTCAAATAAAGATGCCATCATTGAAGTACGAGGTAACAGTGATCATCTTTTCCTTCGATTTACAGAATAAACTTCTTCAGCAGCAGACTTTGACGTCGAATAACTTTTTACTGGAACTTCAGATCGAAGATCCCTCCGGTGAAAAGTTAGATTGATATATAGAGAACATCCACACAAAATTTCGTCCCGATCCAACGGTTAACGTTAACGAAAACGATACCGCTGTTTGAAAACAGCCCTTTAGAAACCATACGAAAATTTTTCCAAACTCGAATTTTTACTTTTTTCTTCGAAAAACCTTGTAGATCCCTATATCAAGAGCTCCCCGCTCTGATACCAATTGATAAGATCGTTTATAAGCTCTAGGGGATAATAATAACAATGATTATAATACACAGCGGAATAAGAAAACATCGTTTGTTGTTATTAAAGGTTCTTCGCCATCATCTCTAACTAAGCAATAACTAATCGACTAACTAATACCCTAGGCGTTCTCCCTTAACGCCTGTACACACACACACCTTTGGTGTTCACATCTTGACAGACATAAATCTAATTCTCTGCCTCTCTTTATATACTAAAGAGTCTAGGGTTACAATTGACTACTAGGGACTATATAATAAATATTATTTTAACAAATAAGTCCCTTGTCTTCAATAATCTTCATAAGTCTTTCATCTTTCAAATTTTTTCATAATCAACTCAAATACAATTCCCAACAATCTTCCCCTAGTTGATAATGACAAAACCATTCTTGAACGAATTTCCCTAGACGAAGTAGAGAAATTGAGATCAGGATCTCACCATGAATGAAACAAGTATGTCTTCCTTTGTCTTCCCCTTAATCCATGCCATGCCACTCAAACATCTCTTCCCCTTTTTGTTATTATCCAAATAGGGAACGTATGCAAATAATGATCTTGACCACTACGAACCAATATCATACTTCCAATCTAAGACTTCCAATGTTTAAAATCACCCACCATTACGCACTATAAGAAAAATGGATTCAAAACAATAGAAACTGCAACTAGCAGTAGTAATAATGATCAACAGTAGTAAAAATTAAACACTTCCCCTTGAGTGATGCATGTAGATCAAATGATTCTTCAAATCTGTAAGCTCCTTGTAATGATCACTTGTGAAGAAAACCAAATATAACAAATTTGATGAAGAAGTAAAATAACCCAAACTTGTATCTTATGTCTTGTTTATAGATGACATTGAACGTATACCTATGTATAGGGAGACCTCAATCTCTTTGCGATAATCACTGAGCACAATAACGTCACTCCTTTAAGCGTTATGTCAATTCTTTGTCATAATCATTGAAGCACGAACAAGTTACCTTCCACTAAAAGGTATGATAAAATACGTATCCAAGTAATTCCACTTCACCTTCAAATAAGTGATGAATAATCCTCTTCGTAATCAATTCTTCAAGAAAATCAACTTCGAGCTTTTTAAAACTTTTAAGAACAAATTCCAATCTTGTGTGTGTGAACCAACTCTTCTGTGTGTGTAAACCATCCAAACTCCAAACATTATCACACTCAACTTCCCCTCAATTCCAAAATAATACAAGAATAAAAAACCATGACCATTAAATTCCATATACTTCTAAACTCATGTAGACAAAAACCAACCATATTGCTCGTTATATGTAATCAACACAAACCTAGAGCAATAAACTGATTTATCCACTTGGTCAACAATAATGGTACGTGAGTGTGAGGAAAAAGGAGCAAAGACTTCACGTGTCCTTTTTGTTGATAATTAAGGCGAATTGCCTACACTCGCACCAATAAATTTACACCTTGATCTCCACCGTCATATTAAACCAATTAAATACATAGTCCAATTATCACCGACCCATTATGTTCTTTGAACCAATCAGAACAAAGACCAACTTCGAACAGTACATGAATCAATAACGAAAAACTAGGCCACGTGAACCAATCACAAAATCAACTAAAGTGAACGAACAACTCATGTGTCCCAGCTACAAATCTTGTACCAGAAATAACATTCAATCGAGAATATTTTTATTGAAAATAATAAAAATCCCATGTGAGCACATCCGAATATCATGATAGCCAGCCTTAATTTAACCAAATCGTGTATAACCACGTGACCATTGATCCCATCGATTTGTATAATAGCAATTTAAAAACAAATCGTTAATTGACAAAACATAGATGAAGTGAAACAAAACTTACTATCCCACGTGAGCCAAGTCCCCATCACTCAGTGAGTTCAATACTTTTCACCGCCCAAAAAAAATAGCCAATCATGAATCATCTTGTACCATACACGATCAACATTAATCACCCCACGTGATGGATAAGCACTCACACGATTGAATTTAAGAAAGTAAATTGACCAGTACTTCGTCAAAACAGCTTTATTACTGACAACAATAAAACCTTGTAGATCCCTATATCAAGAGCTCCCCGCTCTGATACCAATTGATAAGATCGTTTATAAGCTCAGCTAGGGATCAATAACAAAGATAATAAACATGGTACGCAGCAGAATAATCAAAACAATACTTTATTATTGAACAAGGTTTTCATTCACTAACACGAACTAATCTTAGACGTTTATAGGAACACGTCTACTAACTAAACTAATAACCTAGGCGTTTACAGGACTATACGCCTAGGACACACACACACCTTTAAGTCGACTACATCTTGGAAGACATGTATAAAACCTACACCTATGTCCTCTTTATATACTAGAGAATTAGGGTTTACAAAATACTACAAAGGACTAATAAATAAAACTTCTTTTGCAAGCAAATCCTTCCATATTTTTGTAGGTTTCCTTCTTGTCATATTAAGTCCCTCTTGTTTCATTCTTTTTGTCTTTGGTGGTCTTCTTTAAATGCCTTCGCTTCTTCTTTTCAGCTTTGACCCATAACCTGTGATGAGTAACCAATGGCCATACAAAGTTCTTCAATCTTCTAAACTTAAGCTTCAATTTTTTTAATCTGAGTAGCCTGTTTATCAAAAGATTTCTGCAATCTGACCATCGCCCTTGTCAGAGTATAATTATCTAACACTAATCGTTCAGGTGGTATAAGAACAGTATCTCCTCCAGAATATGATGATAACATAGGAACATCTGGTGCTGGTGATGCCATAGGAGAAGTAGAATGGTGGGATGAGGTGAGAGAAACTTCAGTACCTTCATTAACATCAGAATGCTCCATATGAACCCTAGGAGTTGCCCAAAATTGCTGAATCCAGGGCTCAATGATATCTGGTTCTACTAAAAGCGCATAACTAATCGGCGATCCAGTAAGAAAATCAATGATATCATGAAAGATTACATTCGCTTCAGTCTTGTCTAAATTTGCCACCATGTTGTGTTTGGAAACAGTATTACGATTCGCCATTTATGTTATATGTTCACAGAAAGTGAGATAGCGAATAATATGGGTGAAAGAGAGAGAAATATGGAAAAGATTATAAGTGATCAATATGAGAGGGAAATTCGGAGAGTAGTTATTTATAGGTGAGATTTAAAAAATCACAGCCCTTAATAACAAAGTTACCGTTAGTAGTAGTTACCCCTCAATATTACCGTTGGAACAGTACTTTGAGACGACACGTGTGCAGTACTTCCAAAAAGCAGTACTTTCATAAAATCAAAAGACAGTACTTTCCCATTCTCCTCTTTTCAATAGCAATTCAACAGATAAACATGAATATCCTCCCCTCAAACAAAGCATAGGACTATACTAACACTAAATAGTCCTCCCCTTAAATGCAGCTCAGTAATTAATCATGCCAATGCTTACAACCAAGTGATTGAATCTTAAAACATCAAAGCCTTTGGTGAGTAAGTCAGCTACATTATCATCCGTGTGAACCTTGACCACATTAATAAGCCTGTGCTCATAACAATCTCGGATAAAGTGATGCCTAATCTGAATATGCTTGGTCTTGGAATGATAAACTGGATTCTTCACAATGAAAATGGTACTCTCATTATCAATATGGATAGGAGTATTCTTGAAATTGAACCCATAGTCCAAGAGTTGATTCTGCATCCACAAAACTTGTCCACAACAGCTTGCAGCAGCCACATATTCGGCTTCAGTAGAGGATGTTGCTGCAATAGTCTGCTTCTTGCATTGCCATGAGACTAATCTTCTTCCAAGATATTGGCATCCTCCAGTGGTGGATCGTCTGTCATAATTGTCACCTGCATAATCACTATCTGAAAAAGCTTCCAAGTGAAAAGGTGAATCCTTTGGATACCACAACCCTAACTTAGGTTGTTGTTTCAAATAACTAAAAATTCTCTTCACTGCATTGAGATGAGAAACCTTTGGTGAGACTTGATATCTTGCACATAAACACACAGCAAACATGATATCAGGCCTAGATGCAGTGAGATACATAAGACAACCAATCATTGATCTGTATAACTTGACTTTAACAGGTTGTCCATCTTCATCTTTTCCCAGTGAGTTGATAGACTTGATAGGTGTAGTTACTGGCTTCATACCATCAAAGTTGAACTTCTTAAGTATGTCAGATACATACTTGTCTTGACTGATACACCTCCTCTGTGATCTTGCCATATAAAATGGCACTCTTGACATCCATCTGATAAACCTGAAATCCCATATAGGATGCAAAAGCAAGAAAGATTCGAATTGCTTCAATCCTTGCTACAGGAGCAAATATTTCATCATAATCCACTCCTTCTTCTTGTCTGTAACCTTGTGCAACTAACCTTGCCTTGTTCTTGATGACATTTCCTCTTTCATCTCTCTTGACTCTGAACACCCATCTTGTACCAATGACCTTCTTACCATCAGGAAGATCACATAATACCCAAACTTCTTGAAGTCGAAATTGTAGCAGTTCTTCTTGCATAGCTTCAACCCAACTTTCTTTAGTCAATGCTTGAGCAATATTCTTGGGTTCCTTTTGAGAGATAAAGCAAGTAAACAGGCATGTTTGATGATCTTTATGATTCATCCTGTTTTGTTTATAGACAAAGCTAAGTAAAGCATTATGAGGTTTAGTTAAACTCTTATCTTTGTGTCTTGTCATCACTCCAGAAGTAGAAGGACCAATGATTTGATCAGTAGGATGATTCTTATGAATTCTTAAGTTTGGAGACTGTGGAACTCCATAAGTATCATCCAAATTAGTGAAATCAGCATCTTCATTGGAATCTAAGAAAATACCTTCATCTTCAAACTCATCATCAGTATCTTTTAAGCCAGGCATAGTAGGATCATCCAAATCATCCAAAGTGCTGTCAACATGTGCAGCAGTACTTTGATCAAAAGTACTGTCAACCAAAGTACTGTAAGTGAATTTTGCATTCTTTGTCTTTTTCTTTGCTTCCTCATAAGCTCTTCTCTGTTCATCATCATAAGAATGTGCTAAAACATCTTGTAAAAGCATCTGATTTAATTCATCTTGAATAGATTGATCCTCAGCAGACAATGAGGATTTTGGTGCATCAGTACTTTTCTTTGGTTCAACAGATATTGGTTCTTCATCAGGAACAGCATCAGGTCTAATATGGACTCCATGAACAACATACTGTAGATCTTCTCCATTGTGTACAGGTTGATTTTCTTCTCTAACAGGTACATAGTTCATAGAAGGAGTCAAAACTTCAAGATCAAACATCCAATCAGGACCTTTACCCTTCTGATTGTCTTGATCCTCTAAAAATTCAACATGAAGACAATCTTGAACCTTCTTAGTGACTCTGTTGTATACTCTAAAGCCTTTACTATTGGTGCAGTACCCTAATAGATATCCTTTTTCTGACTTGCCATCAAATTTGCCCAAATTATCAATATTATTTAGAATAGTGAGAGGACATCCAAAAGGCTTCAGAAATCGTATGTTGGGTTTAATTCCCATCAACAACTCATAAGGTGTCTTCATCTGAGGTTTTGTGACTGATACTCTGTTAAGCACATAGCAAGCAGTACTTACAGCTTCAGCCCAAAATTGAATAGGTAAAAGTGAATCTGCAAGCATAGTTCTGCTACTTCAATCAAAGTCCTATTCTTTCTCTCTGCAACACCATTCTGTTGTGGTGTTCTTGCAATGCTGAACTCCCTCTTGATCCCTTTGTTGGCACAAAACTCATCTAATACATCTAACCTTGAGTACTCTAACCAAACTAACCTAAATAGCTTGTTCTTGAATTCAGTTCCATTATCACATCTAATACCTCTAACCTTGAGTCTCAGTTGGTTTTCAAGTGCTATTATAAGATTATGGATAGCATCAAAAGTATCATCTTTAAATCCTAAGAAAAATACCCAACTGAATCTACTGCAATCATCTGTCACCACTAAGCAGTACTTCTTCTTGTTCAAACTTGTAACAGATACAGGACTAAATAGATCCATATGTAATAGCTCCAATGGTTCTCTAACAGTCCTTTCCTCAAGCTTCTTGCATGAAGCTTTGTGTTGTTTTCCCTTCTTGCACGCCAAACAGGAGTTATCATTCTTGTAAGTCTTTGAAGGTAAACCTCTAACTAAATTTCCTTTGACCAGTTTATTGATATTCTTGAAATTTACATGGCCCAATCTTCTATGCCATTGATGTGCTTCTTCAGATGTTGCTTTTGCCACTAAACATGTAGCTCTCCCAGAAGACTGAAGACTCTTCATATTCAGACTGTACACATCATTGGTTCTTGGTACTCTAAGTACTACCAAGCTATTATCAACAGGTTTGAATTTAGGGGAAAGGATGAGACATTCTATGTCAGTGAATAACACATGATGTTGTTTATCACAGATTTGAAATAATGACAATAAGTTGAATTTGAGCTCCTTCACATATCTAACATTCTCAAAATCTATGCTCCCTGTCTTGATGGTTTCTTTTCCAGTTATTCTTCCTCTATTGGGATCATTCTTAAATGCAACTCTTTCTCCATAAATAGATCTAAAATCTGACAGAATCTCCTTGTCTCCTGTTATGCTTCTAGAGCAACCACTATCCACAATAAGATGATCTTTAAGCTCCTCCTCTGGGTTGCCCTGCACCAAGATAAAAGAGTTAGTGTCTTTTAGGAACCCAAGCCATTACTGACTTGTGTTCCTCTTGTGGAGTAACATACTCAAATTCTTTGAGTATGTAATCTTCACAGTTTTTGTAGACAGAATCAAGCATTATCTTTTGTTTTAAAACTTGTGGTGAATTTTCAGCAAAACTTTCTTTTTCAACAAAAATCTCCTTTTCTTTTACCACAAAATCATTTGTTTCACCAGTACTTGTTGAAAGTACTGTTTGTTCATCATCAGTACTTTCCTTCTTAACCCATTTAGCTTTAACTTCTGGTGTAGAGTCCCTTGATCTAGCTACTCTTCTGGAATTGTAACTCCTTCTAGATTGATAGTAATTAGGTCTCCTGGTACTCCTATTCCAAGAGGTGGTTGGTGAAAACTGAGCAGTACTTTGAGAAAGTATTGTATTTTGCTTAACAGTACCTTGGAAAATGTTTGAAGGTACTGGAGGTTTTAAAAAAGGTCTTCTCTGGTGAGGGTTCCTGTAGTCTGGTGAGAAGTTTCTATGGTTGATCCTATTCGAATGGTTCCAAGCTGGTCTATTTGCTCTTGGTTTTTGGTTGACAGGTCTGTTCTTAGGGAACTTACTTAGGTATTCTGAATGTAAGTTATAGTCCTTAATCAAGTGATCAGGACTGAAACAAACAAAACAGAGTTTTTGTTCTGTAATCCCAAAATTTCTTCTTCTATGTGTATTACCAAACCTATCCTAATTTCTAGGTGAATGATTAAAACTGTTTTGACCAAAATTATCCCAAAAAGGTTTAGTATGATTATGAAAAGGTTTTCTTAAAGGTGCTGCTGAAGGTGTAGTAGTACTTTGAGGAGTAGCAGTACTTTGAGGTGGAAGTACTGCATCATCTACCTTAGGTGTCTCAACTGTTTCCTGTAAGGTTTCAGACCTAGATTGACCAATAAGCTTCTTTCTAAATTCTAGGTTGTCTACTCCAAAACGAGAAACATCAGGTCTTATGGGTTGATGAATACCAGTTGGATGTGGGACAACATGATAACCCTTGTCTTTCTTATATTCTGGAGGTGGTTCACTAAATGATTCCTCATTACTAGATGTGTCATCATAATTAATAAGCTCATCATCACTAGTGGTTATATCCTCAAAATTAGGGTCATCCTTATCACTAGGTTGGTTTTCTTCTACACTACTGAAATCCATACCAAAACCTAGACCAGTCCTATTGTAAGCTCTTCTTTGTTTTTCAGCATAACTAACCTGAGAAAGACCAGATTCTTTCCAGGCATCAAACTTAGCTAACAAATCATCTCTCTCCTTAGTTAGTTTCTCAATTTCAGCAATCTTACAATTTAATTTCCATTCACTTAGTTTTAACTGATAATCCTGTTGTTCATATTTTTCTGCCCAAGCCATTTCATTATTTTCATGTGTTATAATTTTGGCTTCCATAGACTCTAAGGTAATTTGATAACCTGCTACCTCAGACCTAGCTTTTATACAATTATCTCTTTCAATCACATAACTATTAAGGACTTTTTGATAAAAGTCATGACAGTTTGAGCATACCTCAGAGATAGGGGATGAGCTTGTTGAAGTAGCCATCATAGCAAGTAGAACAGGATCATCTTCACTCTCCATGCTCCATTCAAAGCTTCCAAAACCATCTTTAGACTCCATAGTAGCATGACCAGGTTCCTTATCGAAAGTTGTGCTCCAGTCAAATTCTTCCATAGAATCCTCTATAGCTACCATACAGTAGGTTACTGGTTCATCATCAAACTCAGCACTCCAGTCAACCTCTGATAAATTCTCTTGAGCAGCCAAATCTTTTGTTTCTGTAATAGGAATTTCTTTCAACTCTAGCTTTGGTTTCTCAGTCATCCTGTTTGCTTGATATTTAGCAAACCTACATTTCCTTGCAAAATGTCTAGTCTTTTGACAATTGAAGCATTCAATCTTGGATTTGTCAAAAGTTATTCCCTGTTTTGGCTTGAAGTCAATGCCTCTTCCTGTCTTCTTCATGAACTTCTTTATCCTTGCAGTGATCATAGCAACTTGCCACCTGATATCAATTTCTTCAAGAGCATCCTCTTCAATCTGTGAGAGATCTTCTTCATAAGTGACAGGTAGAGAAGCTTGATGTGCAAAGAAAGAGCATACAACTTCATCTAAGTGGATGGTTGGTGGGGCTTGCTGAGCAGTGGGGGTAGAATAGGAAACAGTACTTTTAGCAACAGTACTTTGAGTAGGAGAAGCAGTACTTTTGGTAGAAGTACTGCCCCTCTTTTTAGATGATACAAAGGCAATACTGTGAGATTTGGAACTGGTTTGACCATTCATCTCATGCTCATACACCTTCAGATGATTGTATAGATCATCAAAGTCCATAACATCCAAACCAGGTTGTCCTCTGATCATTGTAGCTATCACATGCCATGTCGATGGCAGACTCCTTAAGAACTTGAGGTTAGCATCTTCAACTGAAACCTCTGCTTTGTATAGCTCCAACATGGTGAGAAGGTTTTGAAATTTGTCATAAGCAGCATCAAGGTTTTCTCTTTCTCCAACGGTGAATGTTTCAAACTGCTGTTTCAACATATTTCTATGCATCTTTTTGGAAGCATCATTGCCTCCAAACCTTGTCTTGCAGCCCATAGTTGCTTGGCATCTTTAGCATCATGGAACTTGAGAAGATGACCATCTGGAATGGCAGACAAGAGAATGTTGAGTGCCTTCTCTTGATTCCTTAATGTTGCTGCTGGTAAGACTGCCTTAGGTGCTTTGGGTTGTCCAGGAACATCAATAGGTTTTGGAACTTCTTCATTACCATTGACAATTATATTCCACAGTGGTTGGTCTCTAATTGCAATGTACTGCCTCATCTTCATGCTCCATAGATCGTATTCTCCCTTCTTAATGACAGGTATCCTCATTGAGGTGATGGAAGGTGGTGGAACAACATCAGTCGACATCTTTAGGTTTTAGGGTTACTTCTTAGTCAGAGTTTCCACACAAGCTCTGATACCACTTGTTAAGATCGTTTATGAGCTCTAGGGGATAACAATAACAACGATTATAATGTATAGCAGAATAAGAAAACATCGTTTGTTATTATTAACAAAGTTCTTCGTCATCATCTCTAAACTACTAATCAACTAAACATCTCTAACTAACTCTAAGCGTTTATACTTTACGCCTAGGTTACACACACACACACACCTTTGGTGTTCACATCTTGACACACACAAAACCTAATTCCCTGCCTCTCTTTATATACTAGAGAGTCCAGGGTTACAATTGACTACTAGGGACTAAATATAAAGTCTTCTTTAACAAGTAAGTCCCTTGTCTTTCTTTCTTTATCAATTGTCTTCGTAAGTCCTTCATCTTTCATATTTTGTCATAATCAACTCAAATATAATTCCCAATAGCCAGTATCTCTTCAGCAGATTTGGGAGGAACAATGGTAACATTACCATCAGGATCTGTGATAGTCCTCTTCAAACTGTTACCCTTCTTCATGATTTCCCAGAGATTCCAATCAATGTTGGAGATCCAGTTCTGCATCTTCATTGCCCACAAATCGTACTCCTCCTTCTTGAGGTATGGAAACTTTCCATTGCTGTTTGAGAGACTGAGTTGTTGCAGAGAGGTGTTGTTATGGTTGTTGGTGACTTCCATACCATCATCTGATCCAGGCATGGTGAAGGTTGTTTTGGTTGTATGGGTGTAAAGAAAAAACTGTTCTTAGTATCGTAGAGACTCTCCCGAGGCTCTGATACCACTTGTTGAACCTAAGACCTTGATAGATCTTATGAGCACTCGTAGATCGTTAGTTATGCTTATGTAATCACAAACACACTAAAAGACAGTCTATATAACTTGTATTCAAGCAGAAATTAAACACAAGAACAAACACAAATAACTAAGAACTCTTTGATCCTCTATGGATCTTTTAATTATATTAAAACTCTGTTTATCAACTCGTACATAACTCATACTATTGTGTTCCTTTTATAGACAAGGAACCCTAACCCGTTTCCCAAGAAACGTATAAACATAAAACTAAATAAGATATACAATATAACTTCCTAATAAAGCTCATGCATATCCTAACTAACTATAGAATACACGGAATATCTATCTCCGCAGAAACCATCTACACGGTTTCATTACTTCAGTAGAATTACTTCTTCAGCAGAATCCTTGCACTTCAGCAGAATCCATCGGCAGTAATTTCAGCATAATTCATACTTAGCAGAATTCCCAACACAATGTTACAACAAAACTGAAAATTCAAAGAATCTATGAGCCTTTGCACATAATTAATCATGAACCGCATATATACGTGACTATGCAGCGACTCGCTTTATCCCCCTAACTCAACATACATTTGACTTCTAGTGTTTATTTGGAACTTTGTGGTTGTCTGTATCCAGTTCACAATATAACACCCCTCTCCCATCCTCCCCTGCTGGGACCTCATTCTCAATATTCGGTTTTTCCAATTCCTCTGGTATCATTAAAATACGGTCTCTCTCTTGTTGGCTGATTCTCACTGATTCTCTCGTGCCTGATAGCGCCGTTACAGGTTTTCTTGTCGCTACTAAATCTGTAACCCTCACCTGCAATAATGTAAAACATTTCTTAGATGATTTCTGCTGCTATTTTTAAGGGAATTTATAATTTTGCGAGGGTGTTAGAGAGAAAGACATAAAATAGCGCAAAGATAAGCCACCTGTAGTAGCTTCATTTCATCAGGGTGGGTCCCTGGGTACAATACTTGTTTGAGCTTGCAATTCCATCGAGTCTCTAACAAGTTGGCTCAAAAAGTTTACATCATCAGACATAACACCAAGACCTTTCAGAAGCTTTGACCCGAGCTGCAAACTTGTCTGCAGAAGGCCAAAGAATATTACCTGACAGTTCATATTTAGCAAGACCGGAACCAGTAAACAGTAAAACTAATGTCACACCTCTGCATTTTCAAGAATAGCAACTGTTTCCCCGGCTTCCTTAAGATCTAAGAGATGCGGGATATCCTGAGCGCGAGCATATATAGGTATCTGTAAATTTGAGTTGCCTCATTAGACATGTATTGATCTAATCCAACATTAAGTTTTTTATATATTTGGTTTGAGTAAATTACCACAGGGAATGCAAGCCGAATCCTTCAAATAGCCTCAACTACCCTTTGTCTTCCTTCATGCATGACCATGACAGCTTTAGGAGATGATATACCAGCAGACTGCAAGACAGCTGCACGCGATCCATCCCTATATCGAATTGGGAAGCCAAGTTTACTAGATGTCTGCTCCAATTTCACATTCATTATTATAGTTTTTTTCATACATAATTTTTGACAAAATTATTAAAACTCGTAATTCTATATAGGTTTGTTTTTCAACTAACCTTTACGATATAGGGATCAAGATCAAAGGCCACAAACGGCCATCCAGCTTCATCATCTATCCCTGTGGCCAATGGAGTGGACAAGAAGTTGGCAAGAACCTGCATTTTAAAAAAAATAAAAAGTCCGACCAACTTATGCATCCTTTAATTATCAAAATACATGGAACTTATGTACCTGACTCATTTGTCCAAACCCAAGAATAACAATTGGTTCGCTAGCATCAAAATTCGCCACTTCAGTAGGTTTCTACAACCATTTTTGAAAGTCACTTAATAAATAACATAGACAAGCATGGTCAGTGGCCATAGTAAACAATCCTCGGTACCCAATAGAAATTGACTTAGAGCAATGTCCAACCCATTCACGTTTTAGCTAAATTTTATGAGTTCCCATTTGACCCGTATGAATTTAAAAAAAAAAACAAAACAAAACAAAACAAAACAAAACAAAACAAAACAAAACAAAACAAAAATAAACCAGCCCATTCATAAGTAACTACATACTCGACATTATAGGATCAAAGGAAACCAAGCTGCTTACTTCTTCTTCAACATTTTCACCAATAAAATCAGCAGCTTTTCGTCCAAGGTGATTAAGTAAAGGGGTGAGCGCCATTGACAATACAACGACAATTATAAGAAGCTTGTTAAGCTCAAGTGGCAACACCCCTAGCCTACAAAATCGTCAAGACGTCCAATTTTTATGTGCTGATTATCACAATAACTAAAATGATGTATAAAGAATTCAAAAAATCTCACGCTAACCTATTTGCAAGGGAGAAAACCACGAATCCAAACTCTCCACCTTGTGAAAGAAGCAACCCAATCCTCACACTCTCTTGCAAAGTCAGTCCAACACGGGGACCGATTGCTGTTATTATCAGTGTCTTGATAACTATTAAACCTGCTAACAGTGACAATATATTCGGCCACTCCTTGATAAGTAGCTGCACAGTAACAAGACAAAGTCAAACCTTTCTGCAAAGTACACGTTGTGTAGAAAAGACTTGTATGCATAGAAATGTAAGCACCTGTGTATCGATAGATATTCCAGTAGTCACAAAGAATAATCCAAGAAGTAATCCCCTAAAAGGCCTTATATCCGCTTCAATTTGTGTCCGAAAATTCATTTTAGCCAATAAGGCCCCAACTAAAAAAGCCCCAAGCTGCATAACTATACCAAATTAGCAAAGACTTAAGGTATATATAGAGACTGGAAAGTACAATACACAAAATATCAGACCGGCTCTCCAACACGGGAAGTATGACCAGCAGAGTGAGGGGTAATTTTGGACGTTAAGTTACCCCACGTGCCGCACACGTGAGGGGTAATTTTGTCTTTCTCCAACGCTGGTATCATTTAAACCAGGTATTTTCTCTTGCAACATATAGTTCCAATGTTTCTTTCATTTTTCATCTCTGTTTTACACACAAACAGATAATTCTCTCACTCTCTCACACACATAGGCAAATCATCAATTGGCAAAGTTAATGCAATGGTGTTATCAGTTTGGTTGTTGCGTGAATCAGAAAAAAATGAAGTAGATGTGGATTATAATACCGTATATGGTAAGATATCAACTATGGTTTAAAAGTTTGTATTTGTCACGGAGGTGTGAAAACAAACCCTAATTATGCTTTTTTAGGCGTTTATTAATTGTGAAGACAAACCCTAATTATGCTTTTTTGGGCGTTTTTGCAGGAACAGATTCTAACATGTTTTCACTCAAGATTTTTCATGGAGGGATGTTTACTGACACACCAACAAGGCGTTACGTAAATGGTACACAAAGCATAGTTGATAATGTAGACACTGATTTGTTTTCAGTGATTGAGTTCAATGACATGGTTATAAGACTAGGTTATAGAGGGAATAAGAAAATGTACTACCATTTTAAGGTTCTTGATCTTAATTTAGATAATGGTCTTAGATGTTTAGGTAGTGACCAGGATGTTCATGATCTTTGGAAATATGTTCTATTAGGTAATAAGCTGATCAATGTGTACATTGAACATGAACATACTAAAGTGGACACTTATATGCCTTTACCAGTTAAGAAGTGTACCATTGTTGAACTAGAGGATGATGCACCAGTTGTAACAAAATCAGTTTCTTCTAGATCAGTTGGTAAATAGTTAAGGTTAGAATGGAGTGATAAGGGTAGTGTAGCTAATGAATTGGGTCAGACCAGTGCAAATGTAGTTGGTAAAAGTAGTGTAGCTAATGAAATGGGTCAAAGTAATATGCCATCTGAGTTTGCAAATGATTTTTATTTAAATTTGGACAACCAAGACTTTGATCCTTTCTTTGATTTAGATGATGCAGAGGTAGTTGCTAAAGTCAATGAGGTTGAACAAACATTAGATTGCAATGTAGAGGGTGAACTAGTTAGTGATAAGGGTAAACCAGCTTTAAATGATGATGTTAGTGAGGAACATAGTGAACACAGTCAAGATGAGGATAGTGAGGAAAGTAGTGATGAGGGGGAGGATAGTGATTATATAGTGGATGAGGTGAATGAAATTGATGAAGTAGAAGTTGACATGCAAAATTTCAATGCTAATATTGATGTGAATGCAGAGTTTGTGGGTACTGGGAACCTTAAGAAGCATGTTACATTCTCAGAAGCAGTTGAAGTAGAGGTTCTTGATAATGATGAGTTTGAAAGTGGGTCTGATGGAGATGATGAGTTAGAGAGGACTAGGAAAAGAAAGTTGAAAGAACTTAGGAAACAGTTGGGAAAGGGTGTAAAGAATGAGACTTATTTCTATGTGGGGCAAAAATTTGGAACTGCAAAAGAGGCTAAGGACAGGATTAAATTACACTCAATTGAAACTAGGAGGGAAATTCAGTTAAAGAAGAATGATAAGTTAAGGATCAGAGCAGAGTGTTTTGGAACAATCCCTACACTTGGTGCTAATGGAGTTGATAAGTCAGCTGGACCATCTCAACCAATTGGGCCTGATAAGTCTGTTGGGCCTTCTAAATCAGTTGGGCCAGATAAGTCAGTCAAAATGACAAAGTCAAAGATAAGGGATGTTAGATCTCCAACAAAGAATAAAATGACTAGAGGAAAGATAAGGGAATCTAGATCCCTAATAAAGGAACATATCATTAAAGGTGGTAGATCTACCAAGTTACCAACAGATGGAGTGGCAAAGCATACAAAGACTTATTATGGAGGTGTGCAACTGCAACCACAGTTCAACACTTCACTCATGCAATGAATGAATTAAAGTCTTTCAACAAGGATGCTTATGACTGGTTGTGCAAGATTCCTCCTCACCACTGGAGCAGAAGTCATTTTTCAGGTATTTTTATGCCTATCATTAGTGCTATAGTTTATTATTGGATTATGTTTATTAGAAAACTAGTAATATAGGAATACATCTTCATTGAAACAAGAAGGGCTAAATCAGATGTTTTATTGAACAATATGTGTGAGGTTTTTAATGGGAAATTAGTAGAGGCGAGAGATATGCCTATCATTAGTGCATTAGAGTATGTTAGGGAGTACTTAATGAGGAGAATAGTGACTGTTAATGGGATAATAGCCAAGTGTGAAGGACCACTAACCCCCACTGCTACTAAACTGCTTAATGGTTTAAGAGATCAAGCTGTTGAGTATATAGTGTCTTGGAATGGAAATCATTTGTACCAGTGTAGTGGCCCTTTTTCTGATCAGTGTATGGTAAATGTGCAAACTAGATCATGCACTTGTAGGTATTGGGAACTCACATGTATCCCTTGCAAACATGCAATTGCTGCTAATAGGAACATGGCACAAAACAACTTGAATCCTGGATTGGTTGAGGAGTGGGTGCACCCTTGTTAAAGATTAGTCACATGGAGGCAAGTTTACTCCCCCTCGGTTAATCCAATTAATGGTCCTACCATGTGGCCAATGTAAAACCTGAAAATCTAAAACATAGATAAAGACTAAAATACCCTTGGAATCGAAAATTATAAAATACGTAAAAGACATTTATAATCATTAAACGAAATTAAAACTAAACTTAGGAGTAATTAAAACTTAACTAATACGTGTACGTGATCGATTTTGTACGACGAAGATTTAAATGTCGATTAGTTGGGTCTTGTCATTCGTTATTTGGGAAACCACTTGGGCTCGTTTCTTCTGCCAGCCGAGAGCCAAGAGAGCCCAAGGTGGGCGTTTGTTTTGTTTCGGTTGGACCCAAGAGGCCGAAGCCCATACACACCACTCAATGCCCTAACCGAAAATGTTACTAGCTATATATATAATACATTTACACAAAATTGAAACCCTAGTTTTGTTTGCCTCTCTATTTTCTTTTTCTTCCTATTCGGCCGAACCAATCCTTTGGTGTCGAGAGCTTTGTTTCCAACAAGCTAAGGTATAAAAGTTTTCTACTCGTCTTCTTTTGCTACACCTTACGTTAATATATGTTGTATATGTTTTGTTTAGTCGATCTTGTGTTTTTCTTTTGTGGCCGAACCATTTGAAACCAAACAACATAATGACTTGAACCTTATGAACAATTGAGAACATGTATTGAATATGTTTTGTGAATCGGATCATAGGCATGTCGAAGCTATATATACACCGAACCATATGTAAATGAATCGGACCTTATATAACATGTGAACTTGAATATGTAAAGTACGTAGAGAGTTAAGGTATTGCGTAAAACATGGAGGCCGAACCCTATAAGATAAACCAAACCATATAAGATTTTTGAACGTGTATTAAACGAGTAAGGGATCATGTAAACCTAAACCCTAGTTTGAAGTGTGAACCTAACCATGCATGCCGAACCCTAAATGGTTTGTGAACCATGCGTGCGTTATTATTAGTCAAGTGAGTTTGTCGATATGTAAACGTAGTACGTGGTCATATCTATTCAAAACTATCGTGCATGTGTGTGTAAATGTGTAACTAATCTGAGTAATAAGTAACTTGTGTGTCACATGAAATCATAAACATGCATGGGTATAAAAGTTGACGTATAACATATATATATAAGTAACGTATGGTTAAGACATGAATGTGTTGAGTAAATAACAAGAGTAATGAGTCATTAAATGACGTAACATATAAAGTAATTGCGCATTAATGTGATATTAAAGAATGAGAAAACCCTAGAACATAATTGAGAGTCGATTAGGGTTTGAAGCTAAGTATAATAATTCATTATTTCATGTGTGAGTTATGACGTTTAAACTATTTCCACATTTAACCCTACACTTTAATAAATGACATAATGAACCCTAATCTACGATATTAATTATAAAACACTTAAGTCTCAATTATCATAAAACCCTAAAGTACTGAAGACCACTGGAATACACTAAGTATAAACACCAAACATTAAAGGATCATTTCGACAATTATGGAATCATAAATAACATGTACGACCGTTAATGTGTATAGGTTCTGTGAAGAAGGAGTAATCTTTTGCTTTCCGTATTTCTGCTTTTCGATCATTTGCTTTGGAATAAGGTACAGATATTCTGACCTTTTCAGTAAAGGTTCCTTATAACGTTTTCTTTTCGTTAGCTTTTATATTAGGGTTTCCTAAGCCTTTGCTATGAACCCATTTTGTTTGTTTGAGCTGTTGCTTATTTGAACTTTGATTTCTGAATTTTGAAACATCTGATTTTGAACTATATGATATGAAAACTTTGATTTTGAAAATATGATTAATCTTCTGATAAAGTATGATCTGTGTCAGTTTTGACATTCTAATTTGACCTAAGATAGTTTGACACCCGAGCCAAATATTAACTAGTCATGGGGGTTCCATGTCCGTGTCAGTAATGCACTTCTGACATGACTCTAGGGCAGTAGAGTGAAGTTCTGCCACGTCCCTTATCTGTTATCTGTTATGAGCTCAAATTATATTATATAACCAATATATGTTTGTGGGGCGTATGGATGCATCCTAGATCTGTTATCTGTTATTTGTTATATGTTATATGTTATCTGATGATTGATGCTGCGTGCATGCACGTTCTTCATAACTCTGGTAGGTCTCCCCTACAAATGTTGCCTTGTGTGAATATGAATATGATTATGATCTGATATTTGTTTCTGGGCTCAAGGAAGTTAACTATAAAACTTATTCGATAATTCTGATTTATACTTTGATAATGATTATGATTTTGCTATCTTTCGTTCACTATATTCCGTATTCGTTTTCGTTTCTTTTCGTTTTGCTTGTATATCTGTTCACTGGGCTTTTGAAGCTCAGCCGCATTTCTTTTCTTCCGCGGCAGGTATCTAAGCACTGGAGCTGGGTTTTGCTTTGGGATGAGTGCTGAGTGGACTTACCTTAGAGATATTTAGCTTGATTTTATGATGCCATTTAAGACTTTACTATTTCAGATATTTTTATTGGAGTTTATTTTTCCGCTGGGACCTATGTATGGAAGTCATTTTGACTTGAATTATTTCAGTATTTATGCTAAGACTTCTTTTGGATATTTGTGTTTGCTTTGATATGACACCATTATTTGTGATTCCTTTACCCTTGTCGGGTCGGGGCGTTACAATTTATGGCATCAGAGCCCAGGTTTACGACTTGTAGTCAGGACCTGTGACATATGGAGCCTAGGTTTTGAGACCCTTAGAGTTTACGCTATGACCTGTGAGGATTTGGGTAGACTTTAGGATTCCTTCTGCGTACTTCCATTTCGTATCTCACCTTTGTTCATTTTGCTAATCGTTTGAATATCGTTCAGATGGTTCGAACTCGTACTACCGGTAGCGCGGATGGAGACGATGATGCTACTAACATTGATGCTGCGATTGCTAATGCCCTCAACACTTTTTTCCCTGGTCTTACTACACCTGAGATGATGGAACAGGTGATCAACAACATTCGTAATCAGACTGGTGCTTCGGGTAGTGGTGGAGGAAATCAACCCACAGGCATTCACACTTGGCTCGAGCGTTTCGATAAGCTCAAGCCTCTTTCGTTTAGCAATGCTGCTACTCCCACTGAGGCCGAGGACTGGATCACTCATATTGAGAAGCTGTTTGAAGTATTGGGTTGTGGAGACGAGTTTAAGACTCGTTTGGCTGCATTTAAGTTGGAAGGTGATGCTTTGAATTGGTGGAAGGCACTCAAACAAGCAAGAGGAGGAGATGCTTTTGCTGTTACTTGTACCTGGACTGAGTTTCGGACGATCTTCTATAACCGTTACTTCCCTGATGCTGAGCAGCAAAGGTATGAGAGGGATTATCAGGCAATCTACCAGCTTGATCATGAGAATTCCAATGAGTACATGAGTAGGTTTATGAGGCTGGTAAGTTTTGTGGGAACGATTGCTGGAGATGGTAGGCGCCAAGCTATGCACTTCAAGTGGGGACTGAAGAAGTGGGTGTTGGACCGACTGCTTAATATTGAGTATGAGAATGTGTCGGCCTGCAATGACGCAGCTCGTAACATTGAGATCTTTCATGAGGTTTCGGGTTCCAACAAGCGTAATCGCGATGGTGATCGGATTCAAGGTAGGACTCAAAGTAATGATTATAAGGGAAATTCTGGTAGGAGTTATGATTCGAGGGGTCAAGTGGATAGGAGTTATGATCAGCGGGGTCAGTCAGGAAGGAATGTTGACTCTAGGCGCCCTGAGGCGAGGAGTCAAGATAATAGAAATGCTGATAGGAATGGAAATGATCGTCAGAACCAAGGTAACAATAACCAGCGTTACAACAAGGATCAGTCAGCTCGAGGATCAAATCAGGGTCGTGCTTCAGGATCTTCTGGTCAGCAAAGGACGACTGAAGTTTTGCCTCCCCCACCTATCTGTACTACTTGTGGAAAGGCTCATCCGGGACCGTGTTTCAAGGCCACTGGTGGATGTTTCTCTTGTGGTTCTACTGCTCACAAGATCAAGGATTGCCCTAAGAAGAACCCGGTGATTCCTGGAAACTACATCAAGCCGCCAACTACTACTGGACGTGTTTATGCTACTACTCGGAATTAGGCGGAGCGCACTTCAGGTACCATTACGGGCACTCTTTTCATTGATGATTATTCTGTCTTCGTTTTATTTGATACCGGTGCCACACACTCCATTATATCTGTCACATTTGCTAAGAAACTTAATATGAAGCCCAAACCATTAACAAATCACTTATCGATTTCTACGCCTATGAAAAACCACATGACCATTGATCATAAATACGTTAAGTGTCCTCTTCGTTTTGATGATCGTATTCGCTCTGCAAATCTGTATCCTCTCGATATGGTCGACTTTGATATCATTCTAGGCATGGATTGGTTGGCTTATCATAGAGCTTCAATCGACTGCCATGCTAGAACTGTGATCTTTGGAGACATAGAACATCCTGAATTTGTTTATTTTGGTTCTCAACCTCTCAAATCTGTTAAGCTCATTTCTGCTATGAAGGCACGGACCATGATTTCTCATGGGTGCCAAGGTTTTCTGGCATCTGTTAAGGACACATCTTTAGAGAATCCTAACATTGAAAATCTTTCTGTTGTTTGTGAATTCACCGACGTTTTTCCCGATGAACTCCCTGGTCTTCCCCCAGCTAGAGAAGTTGAGTTTAGCATTGAGTTAATTCCTGGTGCTGAACCGATTTCGAAGGCTCCGTATCGTATGGCACCTGTAGAACTGAAGGAGTTGAAGGAACAGCTGCAAGAGATGATAGAAAATGGATTTATTCGACCCAGTGTTTCTCCATGGGGTGCACCTGTTTTGTTTGTGAAGAAGAAGGATGGAAGCATGCGTCTATGTATCGACTACCGTGAACTCAATCGTATTACCATTCGTAACCGTTATCCTCTGCCACGTATTGATGATTTGTTTGATCAACTGCAAGGAGCTAAATTCTTTTCTAAGATTGATCTGAGATCTGGTTATCACCAGATACGTGTGAAGGAGCAAGACGTTCCTAAGACCGCGTTTCGTACCAGATATGGTCACTACGAATTCCTCGTTATGCCTTTTGGTTTGACAAATGCGCCTGCGGTGTTTATGGACCTAATGAATCGTGTTTTCCATGAGTTCCTCGATAAGTTCGTTATCGTGTTCATCGACGACATTTTAGTTTACTCCAAGTCTGAAGAAGAGCATGAACAACATCTCCGGATAGTTTTGGAGATTCTGAGGAAGAAGAAGTTGTACGCCAAATTTTCGAAGTGCGAGTTTTGGTTAAGACAAGTCGCTTTCCTTGGTCATATTGTATCTGCTGATGGTATCACCATGGATCCGTCTAAGGTTGAGGCTATCACTAAATGGCCAAGACCTACGACAGTGAGTGAAGTTAGGAGTTTTCTAGGACTTGCTGGTTATTACCGGCGTTTTGTTGAAGGTTTCTCTCGTTTAGCTTTGCCCCTAACCCAATTGATGAGAAAAGGTGAAAAATTCGTATGGATGGATGAACGAGAAAAGAGTTTTGAAGAGTTGAAACGGAGATTGGTGTCCGCTCCTATTTTGACTCTTCCATCTGGTTCTGGAGGATTTCAAATTTATAGTGATGCATCTAAGAAAGGATTAGGTTGTGTTTTGATGCAACATGGAAAGGTAATAGCTTATGCTTCAAGGCAGCTAAAACCTTATGAAGAGAATTACCCAACTCATGACCTTGAGTTAGCTGCAGTGGTGTTCGCGTTGAAGATCTGGAGACATTACTTGTATGGAGAGGCGTGTGATATATTCACTGATCATAAGAGTCTCAAGTATATTTTCACTCAGAAGGAACTTAACATGAGACAAAGAAGATGGTTAGAACTTCTTAAGGATTATGACACCAACATTCAGTACCATCCAGGTAAGGCTAATGTAGTTGCTGACGCACTTAGCCGGAAATCAGGAATTCTTGCAAGTAGTGAGATTGAACCTAGGATTTTTCGTGACTTAGAGCGTTTGGATGTTGAGCTATGCGTACGAGGTTTTGATGGATACTGGGCTAGTATGAAGGTGGAGTCGAACCTTATACTGCAAATTAAAGAAGCTCAGAAAGATGATGGTGAGCTGTGGGCCGTGGCGCAAAATGTTGAAGAAGGTAAGCAGACGGAGTTTAAGGTTGATGATGACGGAATTGTATGGTATGAAATAAAAAAGGTTGGTATAGAAATTAATTAAAAAGAGAAAGACAATTTTACCCCAGCTGTGCAAATCACGTGCAAGGGTTTAACGTCCAAACAAACGTCCGTCTGTGGCAGGGACTACTGGTGTTATTAGTTGCAGAGATAGGGAGTGCCAGTGCAACTTTAAAAAAGTAGAGACTACCAGTGAAATTTTGGGTAAACGTTAGGGACCATCCATGTAATTTACTCTTAGTTTTTTTTACAAAGATAATCACAAATTTTTTTTACCTCCTTTAGAAATTTAGGGAACTGCGTATAACTATACATTAAGTAATATTAGAGAAACATTTTGGAGAGAACCAGAAAAATATATATATAAATCTTGAGTACCATAGAATACTTTCTCACCAGATCTGACCTTGAGTGAGAAAGGAACTGCTGAATTCGAGTTCCGATAGCTCTATTAGGTGGGAGTTCAAATGCTGTGAAAGCAAGAGTAGAGAGCCAACCTTCCACAAAACATAGAAAAATAATTAGTTAATGAAAAAACCCGTCTTTAGTAAGGATTATAATGTCGATTTTGGCAGAACATACCTGAGTCAAACCCATAGCAAAGGCGAATTTAGCAAGAGCTTTCAAACGAGCAAACGAAAGCTCTAAGCCCATCTCAAATAGTTTCGGGCAACACGTAAAAGTCAAAGACTGGAACTTTTGCCAATAACTTCAACTTGCATAAGTAAAGGATTAAACTTTTAGTATACATTGCCATAATCTTACATAAAGCGATGAACTTACCAAGAAAAAGATACCCCATTCAGAAAGAACTTTCACATCTGTAAGATTTCTAATCAATCCAAACTGATTAAGCACGACTCCCGCAGAGAAGAAACCGAGTATCTGAAACAGTGATTTAACAGAATACCATTTGACAAACTTGAAGGCAGGAACCACTAGAACTTGAAAAAAGAGTTTGAAGTTAGGCTTACAGGGCTAGATTTGACGAACTTGAAGGCAGGAACCACTAAAACAGTAACAGCTAAGAATGTCAAAGTATCCAATCCTAAGTCATTAATGACCTCAACCGCACCACCAACATCAAGTGCTGCATTCATTCGGAATCTCCCACCTCTCTGAAAATGTCTATGGTTTGAGATAATTTTTCCTCCAAGAAATGAGGAAGTTAACAAAGGTGTTCTAACAGGTAGTTTTGCAGCCGTGTGAAAACTGTAGTTTATCCTGCGACTAGTGGAAAATGTTGGTGTACGCAGTAGTTTGTAATATCGATTTGGCCCATTATAGAGGTCTCGACTGGATCTTATTATGGTTGGTTTAATAATAAGGTCATGGCCCTGCAAGAAAAAATATATTAAAGAGATGGTTACATGATACTCTAATAACAAGCCTCAGTTCATATTTGTAACATATTGGATTTCACAAACACATCATACCACAATCAAAAGAGGCGTATAAGATGAGGTTTTAAAGAGAGAAATAGTTAGAGGTTTGGGAACTTAGTGAGAGAAAATGAAAGTATTATTATGAGCTCCAACTCTCTACCTTGGGAGGTAGAGAGTATTTATAGTCTTACACAAATTGCCACCTACAGGTTGTGGATCAGGCATACAGTGGGTAAAGACCCGTCCGTCCTCCACGGTGTTACTTAACTAGATACTACTTAACATTAAATAATCTACGACTACAAGCTTTCTAACGATTACATATACTTGAGGTGACCGACTCTTTAATAACTGGATTTACTAAATCCTAACAATCTCCCCCTAAGGGAGGTCACCTCAAAAAATACATTGAATACAAACAGATATTACAATAAGATTGTTCTTGGATTCTTGTTAATGTTCTTTGCTCTGTAGCTCGTAGTCATTGATTCTTCATTTTTGCATGTTTGGTTAATCCAAGTGGAGGTCTTTAACTGATCCACGTGATAATGAGTTTTGAGCCAGATTTGAGATCATCAGCTAACATAAATCTCAGACTCTTCCTTTGTGGTGTTGGTATTATGTTATGTTGTGACATTTGGACCGACATGCTCACAATATGGATCATGATTTCTTCTTATCAGAGTAGCGGAAGCTTTCGTTGGTTCATGATATTGGCAGCAGCGTAGCAGAAGCATGGAGTAAAAATATCAGAGTCATTGATGCACTTATCATGATTTCTTTAGAAATGAATGTGTTGAGTGAGCATGCGGTTATGGATTGACCGCTTCATTCTGATCAGCTGCAAACGTCGGGCGTACCTGCATACAACAGTTAGCAATAAAGCGCACGAAAGTGTCTTTGATCACTTTCTTTGAATTGAGGTACACGGCCCACGGTTCCCCGTTGATCAGTACAATTACTACCTGTGATCAGGTATAATTCCGAAGAATTTTCTTGACAGGGTTTCGCAGCTGCTCTAGCTGTTCTCAAACCGGAACGTCTCAAAGAAGATAACACGGAGTGAGTGAACCAGCGAATTGAGATTCACTGATTTATGAAAAGAGATTTGAAAAACAATCATGTACCACTCAATAGAAATTGTTTTTGCAATACAACGAAGGTTTTAATGAAAATCAACTATCAATCATAAACACCTTTTATTTTGAAATATTAGTACATAGTCGATGTGCTAAAGAAAAGAGTTTTTAAGCACAACGACCGGTTTTTCAAAGGTATCCGTCAATCCATAACCTGAACCAGGATTGATTCAAAAGATTGAATCGCCCCATTGTTTCTGTTCAGTTGTCACATGGTTGATCTATTGGATAGATCTCACATGCCACCCACCAGGAGTTGTTTGATGTTGGCTCCAGAAGGCTTTCCATCTTCATTGTGAATATGTTTGCATATCACTCAGATGTTCTGGCAATACCACAAGGATAATGCGTAGGACTCATAAGATATAATCTCTTTTTACACATTGTGTGAAACAGAGAGTCTTCATTGACAGTGTCCTAAGGAGATTTATTTGATGATCTCGTGGCTCTAGACTCAATATTGCATATTTGGATCCTATGTCAGAGACTAGGGAGAGGGTCTCCTTCTTCAATATCAACAAACTCTAAGAGAAAGTCGATAGATAATGTCGGTTCCCCGTGAGAATGAAACAAGTCCTTTTAAGAGGAACTTGAGTAGTTTGCGAAGTTGTAGTGCAGTGCGTCACTGGGTCCATGACGTCTTGTCTTCAATACCGATGTTACCTTGGTAACCACCAGTAGCATATGAATTGAACCCGGTTTTTGCCCTAAGGTTGAATAAATGGAGGGCTATTTCTTTTCACCCTTTTTCACATTCAATTCTTTTTCATTCTTCAACCCCTTCAGTGCTTACCGACACTTCATAACTAGAACCTTATTGGGTTTATTCCAGTACTAGCTCAGTCTCAGTCCGCACTTTTCCCATATCTCACTTTTCTTCTTTTTTCATTATACCTAAGGACTTCTACACTATCTAGTGGATTGTCCCCGGGTAGATCCCTCCGGTTCTGGCGGATCATGGGAACAAATACCTAACCTTATCATCCTTATACCACCATACATAATGTAAAGAGTGAATTACATAAATCGTCCTTGTGGTTTGGTCAAAATAACGGATTTTGTCCCTATACTTTTTTTTCAGTGCGTTTCGTCCCTGTGGTTTACAAATCTTACGGATTTTGTCCCTCGTCCAAAAATGTCCGTTAAGTGTTTTGCGCTGTTAGTCCTTCGTTAGTGCAGTTCGTTAAGTGTTTTGCACCGTTAGTCCTTATTTTTTAAAATGTAGTTTTTCCCAATTAGTCCCTTCGTTAATAACAGTTATCGCCCGATTTTGTCCGTTTTTATCCGTTTTCATTCGTTTTTATCCGTTTTCCCCCCGTTTTTTTCGTTTTTCGTCCGTTTTTTACGTTTTTATCCCTTTTCGTCTGTTTTTATATGCTTTCGTCTGTTTTTTACGCTTTTGTCCGTTTTTGTCTGTTTTTTATCCGATTTCGACCGTTTTTTTAC
This sequence comes from Chrysanthemum seticuspe, assembly GCA_019973895.1. NCBI lineage: Eukaryota > Viridiplantae > Streptophyta > Magnoliopsida > Asterales > Asteraceae > Chrysanthemum > Chrysanthemum seticuspe. The sequence goes on along the minus strand of BPTQ01000004.1, from coordinate 320,412,349 downwards.
ATTTTTATTCGTTTTCGCCAGTTTTTTTACGTTTTTGTCCGTTTTTCTTATGTTTTGTCTGTTGTTCTTACGTTTTGTCCGTTTTTCGTACGTTTTTATCGGTTTTTGGTATGTTTTTGTCCGTTTCAAAAAAAAATTGAATAAAAAAAATATTTTTCAAATATGTTTTTTTTTAAATATGTCCGTTTTTTTCCAAAATATTTGAAAAAATTATTTGAAAAACAATATTTTTGTTCAAATTTTTTTTTTGAAATTTTTTATTCATTTTTTTTTAAATTTGATATTTTTTTTTTCAATTTTTTTTTTGGAAATATTTTTTTTCCATTTTTTTTTTTTTGAAAAAATTTTAAAAACGAAAGAAAAACGGAAAAAATGTAAGAAAAACGAAAGAAAAACGTAAAACAACGGGCGAAAACGGAAAAAAACGGACAAAAACGTAAAAAAATTGGCGAAAACGAATAAAAATGTAAGAAAACGGTCGAAATTGGATAAAAAACAGACAAAAACGGACAAAAGCGTAAAAAACAGACGAAAGCATATAAAAACAAACGAAAAGGGATAAAAACGTAAAAAACGGACGAAAAACGGAAAAAAAAACGGGGGGAAAACGGATAAAAACGAATGAAAACGGACAAAAACGTAAAAATCGGGCGATAACTATTATTAACGGAGGGACTAATTGGGAAAAACTACATTTTAAAAAATAAGGACTAACGGTGCAAAACACTTAACGGACATTTTTGGACGAGGGACAAAATCCGTAAGATTTGTAAACCACAGGGACGAAACGCACTGAAAAAAAAGTTTAGGGACAAAATCCGTTATTTTGACCAAACCACAAGGACGATTTATGTAATTCACTCTAATGTAAATTTGGTCGGTCTATTTGGTATTGTTCATCTGCCATTGGAACCAATTGAAAACCATTTGAAAATCAATCCAGATACTTGTGATATATTATCAAAGCATTTTGTACCTGATATGTTTTTGATATTTTTAGAAAAAGTGCTCCCACTCAACATGTGCATCATGTATTTGAAATCGTTTTGGCACACGGAGGCAAGAGGAAGAATTTACTTCTTTGATTATCATTTTCTAAAAGATATCAACATCACTTCCCTGATCAAATCAAGTAGATAAAGCATTTTGGGGAAGGATGAAGTTTTCATAAGTTTGCTCCCCCTCAATATGTGCCTCGTGGTTTGAAAGAGTTTTTCACATATTAGAGGGAACCCGCACTTAGAGACAAATCAATCACGTTTCAATTCTTTGTGGTTTGAAATAGATGCTCCCCCTCAACTGTGCATGGAAAATTTTGGAAAATTTTGAAATCGTTTGGCATATGTGGGGAGGAAAGCTTGCTAAACACTTGTGAAACCATTTATCGAATTATCAGTTTAAATCCAATTTAAATCACAAATTCTCCCCCGATCACAATTTTTCAAATCATTTGAGATTTGTGATCTCTGTAGATTTAAACTGATTTTGAAAGCTTTTGAGGAGAATTTTGACTTGATTATGAAAACATTTTAACTGATAAGGATCGGATTTTGAGACTTTACACTCCATTGATTAAACATGCATGATTATCTTTTGAGAACAATTGTATGACAAATAACCTTTTGATTTAATTGAAATCATTCTCCCCCTCAATCAATGACATAAGTTGTTAATTGAGAGATAGATATTTTTGACAAACGTTAAGTCCATATGATTTTCAAAAATTGAGTCCGAGTTATTTTTCAAAGCAATTAGATTTCATTAGATAGTAAGTAATAGTTTATAGAATCAGAGCATGAGATATGAAAAACAAGATAAAGCATGGCTCTGTTCTTTCTTTGAAAATGAACGATATTAAGTAATAACGGATACAAAAGTGATCAAATAAGGGCTTAAACGACCCCTCAAAAAGGTACATTTTAAAACCTTATCAAATATCCCTACACTTGGTATTTGCTTGTCCTCAAGCAAATGTGCTTTTAGCCAATTAATTTATAAGTTAAGGGTCATGAAGCATTGGTTTAAAACAGTCCACAACACATATAAGCCCCGCAAAAGTCATAACAAGCACGGAAATTACATACTAGCACCTCACATGGGGTGTTTGGATACTCACATCTCTCTCGGGTGTATATTAAATATAACAAGTTGGAAATGGAAGATAAACACTCATTAACCGGTCCTAGTACATAGATTACCATAGGCTTGAGAATAGATCAAACCTCCATCGCTTTAGTGTAAGCACCTAGGAAAGACTATCAAAGAGGTCTTTAAAGGGTTGTAATGTTAGGCTTACGGTAGGGAATAAAGGGTTTGGTGGGATAGGCTATTTAGTGGTGGCAAGTCAAAAATCTCTAATGTTACAAGCATACGAAGAATGGCGTTGCTAAGCCAAGACTCGACACTCTAGACTCTAGCTAACTGAAATAAACAAACATAAATTTAAAGGATAGATGTAGGATGGTAGCCCGTATATATATATTTTTTTTCATACACTTTTACTCTACCATCCTCTACAGTAACATCAAAATGATAGGGATTTAAAGGCACATCAACACTAATTTGACCCGAATTGAAAAGATCAAAACACTTGGGGTATGTTATTACGCAAATTAGGGAAATTAACATTCCCTTTCAATCATTTTATAAACTTTAACTTTTTCTCATGAGTCCCAATCATCCCAAAACTGTGTACAAAGGATATGACTCGACTTAGCAACTCATGCAAGCAACTAGATAATTGAACTAAGGGTTTAGGGTGATAACAATAATGCACTAAAGGTGAGTGCATACATGGTAGGCTAAGGCGATTTGGGTGTATATTTGGGGGTGGGGTGTAAACAATGCTCTTCATTGATATTCCGGAAAAACCGAAACATCACGAGAACCGCGAAAAGGATAGGCTCTGAGGGGTTAACTAGGGGTATCGTGTACTAAAGATGAGTACAACGCAAAGGGTGTGGGGGAATTACTCAACCGATGTGGACGAAGTAATTATATTACGGGTATCAAACAAGGGTTATCCTAATGCCTCTTATCATTTAGTTATTCCTAACTACACAAGTGTAGTCTTACTAGCGATCTCGGGATGCATCACAAAACAAGTTCTAGAATCTAATATACTACCGGTTCACACTCTAAGCATTAAAGATGAATGCTTTTAATTCCTACTAATCTAAGGGCGATCCTCACATTTTTGGTGGAATTTAGGTGGTAAAGGGTTTTTTGTGCTAGTCATGCAACTTCGTATCCGTGAGACGCTTTTGTTAAGACTAATGGCCCACTCCTATATATCATGAAAAATTTTAAATTTGGTGCCAAAATTACCCTAACCGACATTTCTCATGGTTTTTTACACAAATACAATTGGACAAAGCAAATAATCAAGGATAAGCATAGTTTCAAAGTTCCCGTTTTATTTTCCCTCCCTACACTTAAACTGAACATTGTCCCCAATGTTCCCCGAAAGTATCAAAGTTATGATAATGGAAGGTAATGAAAAACGAAAGAAACTAATACTCCCCTGATTAGGTCGGTAGGATCCGTGTAAAGTGGTGGTTACATTTCTTCAAGAAGAACGTATGAGTTAAAAGCTCCCTCTAAGCTTATGTATCTTCTTCTTGATAAATGAAACCTGCACATTTGAAAAAAAACAAACGAAACCTTCCCGTAAAATCGGCGGTAATAATATATATAAGACTCTATTAAACTAGGATATAATGCTTGTGGAATGGATGTTTACAGAATTTCTGAAAAAATTAAGACCTGGAAAATTCCAAAAATTTATAAGTAGCTCAGAAAACGAGAAAAAAGTAATCTGTTGTTTTTACTCCTTCCTGACGCCGTCAGGTTATCCTGACAAAAACAAGTCTGCGATTTTCTAAAGAAAAAAAATTCTGGAAAATTTATATCTTTAGAATCTGGAAAAATTCCTGCAAAACATCCATTATGACTCGATACAAGCATTTGACTCGAACAAACACACAAATATATCTTTTAATGAATTGTTATTCTCATGTTTACGTTTCTTTTGAAAACGTGTGTAATCCTCCCTACACTTATCCTTTATGTAAAATACCTTTATATGCAATTAAGACGAGGTTAAAAACAAAATAAAATATTTTTACAAATTTAAACATGAGAATAAACAATTAATAAAAGATATATGACACTAACAAGCAAACAATTAAGCATGGGTTGCCTCCCACGAAGCGCTTTTCTTTATTTAAGAGTCTTGTAGCTAGACTCGTAGTCGTGCCCTCACGTGACTTCATTACCGTCATCTCCTTCCTTCAATTTCCCGTCGTCGAAAGGGTGTAGACGTTGTATGCTTACCGTAGATTCCTTGCCAACGTCGTCTATTATGGTGACGGTTTTATTCTTTAGATTGGTTTCCTTCACTGTGAAAGGCCCAAACCATCTTGGTTTGTTTCTACCTCGTAATGCCTTTATCCGTGATTTGTATAGAAGTACTTTTTCTCCCTTTAGGAATTCCTTAGGGTTACTTTGTGCCTTTGGTATCGAAGTGGGATTATTTCCTAACTTCTTATCGGGTTTCCACAATGTTGCATACAATCCTTGAACCATAAAGTCCCTAAGCCCTTTTTCCCAATCATTCATTTTCTTCTTAACACTATTGCCAGGGGCTTGTGGATTTCCACCCGTAATCATTTCCATGATCTTAAGAGGATACCTTGGGATGATGGGTATCCTAGCGTATCCTTTCCCGCTTTTAAGTATCATGATGCCCTCTCCGCATTTGATAGTTGCCTTGGCGGTGGCCAGAAATGGTGTCCCAAGAATGAGTGGCACATTTTTATTTTCCTCAACATCAATGATCACGAAATCCACCGGATAAACGATATTAGCCACTTCTATTAGAACATCCACCGCGATCCCTATAGGGTAGACATAGGTGTGATTAGCTAAGGAAAGTCTAAGATCGGTCTCGGCTGGTTTCTCCTTAGTTAACTTATTATAGATTGATAGTGGCATTATGTTCACATCGGTCCCTTGATCAGCTAAGGCATTTATGTCAATATCATCTATGCTACAAGGTATCACGAAGTTCCCTGTGGTGTCTCATTTTTTTGTTAATGGTTTTTTTATAACCAACTCATACAGAGGTCCCATAGGTAAGGCGTCATACTCTTCTTATGTCATTTTTCCTTCAAGGGCTTCCCTAAGAACCTCATTGTACCTAAAGTTGTTTACTTGATTTGCAATGGTCTTTCTGTTAATTTCGTGCTTAAGGTAGTACTCAATGGTCTCAGGCTCGTCATTAGGTTCCGCCTTCTCCCTCTTGCTATCCTCATTTTTCCTCACCTCAACCGTTCCATCCTCAGGCATAATGGAAATGGTATTAACAAACGAAGTGGGAGGACAATCGTTGCTTCTTACTAGTACCTTTTCGGGAACTTTTGTTTTGGTTAATTCTTTTACCAAGTTCATCATTTCCGTCATTTTTGCTTGCATTTCCTCTCTCTGCCTACAAACCTCCTCTTCAAATTTGGCTAATCTCTCCGTATGAGCTGTCATGTATTCTCTCATTTGTTCCTTAAAGCTTGGTGAGAGTGGTATTGGGGAAGTAGAACGGAAGCGTCTTTCAGAATTGGGGTTTTGCTTACGATTTGGGGATTCTGAAAAGGGTGTTGGGTGGTTGGTGGAATTGGCAAAATTAACTGCTTCTCGAGGAATGTGTACGAGAGCCCTTTTACGCCTTTCCATGAGATAATCAATCCCTCTCTCAATAGCACTCATTTGCTCTTCGGTGATGTCGGGCGATTCAAGAGAAGCTGATATGGCATTAACCATGTTAACAGGGGTTTCAGGAGATTCATTCCAATCTTCGTAGCTTTGATCAGCAAGTTCTTCTATAATTTCCCAAGATTTCTCTGCATTAAAGTCACTTAGCCTTCCACCGGTGGCTTGATAAATAGATCGTCGAGTGATGAAATCAACATGGTCATAGAAGATTTGGATTTGAAGCCAAAGATCAATGCCATGATGGGGGAATTTACGGAGTAGGTCCTTGAATCGAGTCCATGCTTTGTAGAGTGACTCACTGATAAGGTTTTAAAAGGTACCATTTTGAGGGGTCATTTAAGTCCTTATTTGATCACTTTTGTATCCGTTATTGCTTAATATCGTTCCTTTTCACTTTTTAGGTCTCTTGAAGGCAAAATGCTGGAATGGCACTTATTTGGACGAAAAGGCGCGAATATATGAAGAAAATGGCCAAAGTCAAAATCGAGACACTCACAGCTGCTGAAAATAGAAGGCGACGGCGTCAGGTGCTAATTGCGACGCCGTCCGAGGATTTTTGTGACGGTTCAGAACCCAAAACTCGTATTTTCAAGTGACGACGTCCAGTTGTAAAAGAGTAGGCCGTCGCTACTCAGACGGCCTAGATGCAATCCAGACGACGTCAGAAGCTGAAGAGGACGGCGTCACGGACATAAGGTGACGCCGTCGCAAGGTTAACGTGGCCAAGACGAAACCCTAATGACGGCGACACGACGGCGTCACGAAACATAAGGTGACGCCGTCGCATATGTAATCTTATATATAGAATCCGAATTTTTCAGTTTTAGAGAGAGTCTTTTGGAGTGAAAACCTAAAACCGAACCTAAGGTGTCTTGTACAGTATTTTAGAGTTTTAAACCCTATCTTACATCAAGATAAGTATTTACTTCATTAATTCAATTATGTCTTTGATTATTTGTGTGTATGCTTGCATGTTCTTCATGTCCGGCTAATTTATTTGTGTGTTTGCTTAGGAAGTATGAAACTTAATTATTGAATATTGATTGGTTGTTTCTTATCTTAGTTGATTAATGATCTAGTAATGCGATAGGTCATTCGTTGTGTACTTAATGCTTGATTCATCTTTGTGAACCTTAGAATATAATTACCTGAGTAGTTGTAAGCTAAACCATCCAAAGAGTGCCTTAGAGTAAGAGTTTATTATCCCTAGTGGGTTTTGTAGACGAGACCCTTTGGTAAGTTCAAAGAGTTAGGGAGAAACGCATACCCTACAACTTTAGACACACAACGCAACTAAGAATAAGGACGTGACAACTCAACCATCAATAGGAGATAATTAAGGAGTAGTACAACCTAAGTAAACACATCTTTAAACTATCATACGAGCACACATTAATTAGACATAGACTCCCACAACCTTAGTTTAGATAATTATATAATAGTAGAGTAATCGGTAGAAATACCAACCCCCCCCCAATCCAATACCCGAGATTCGTACCTTTCCATTTCATAAAATATAAAAATACAAAAAAATAATCTTCCTCAACCTTAACCTTAGCGTAGTAACTCCTTACTAGCATTCCTATTCCCCTAGAGAACGATATCAATACCCGTGGCTTACCCTAATTACTACACTACAACGATTAGGTTCACTGCCTAGGGTGTTATAAAACTTGCTCGAAGAAAAGGAAGTTTCCTTGACCCCGAACGACGCGTGTAGCGTTATCAAGTTTTTGGCGCCGCTGCCGGGGAATAGAATAGCTAGTTAGTAGTCCACCTCGTTTAGGTTTCTTTGCTTGATTCCTATCAAGTAAACTTTTTTCTCATTTTTAGCGTTCTCTTAGTCTATCCCCCTTCTTCGTGACCTTTGTTCGTAATCCCATCACTTTTCATCATGGAAGGTGATAACCCACTACCATTCATCAACCCACCGCCAAATGACCCGCCAAGAGCCCGTACTCTTGGTGAATACTCAAGACCAAGCCACCTAGGCTATAGGAATACCATTGAGCTTCCCGACCAAGCCCAAACTACGGCCCTGCGATCCGACACCGTCCGGTTGTTGCAAAACGGATGTGCATTCCATGGACTTCGTTCCGAAGATCCAAATCAGCATCTGAGGGATTTCCTCAAAATCGTCGATTCCATCGACCTTGATGCTACTACTCGGGAGACCACGCGCCTGCGTCTCTTCCAATTCTCTCTACGGGACCAAGCTAGTAATTGGCTTGAGCGACTTCCCGCCGACTCCATCTCAAGTTGGGATGATCTTACCTCTCGCTTCCTTGCTCAATTTTTCCCACCGGGGAGAACCACTAAGCTTAGGAATGACATCTTGATGTTCCAACAACGTCAAGGTGAATCTCTCTACGAAGCATGGACCCGATTCAAGGACTTACTTCATAAAGTCCCTCATCACGGCATTGATCTTTGGCTCCAAGTCCAAATCTTTTATGATCATGTCAACTTCCCCACTAAGCGATCCATTGACCAAGCGGCCGGTGGAAAACTTAGTGATCTCACCGCAGAAGAATCATGGGGTATAATAGAGGACCTCGCCCTCTATGACAACGAAAGTTGGGATGACCCCCGTGAGCTGCCCAAAACCGTTAAGGCAATCTCCTTGCCCCCTTCCGACCGTAGGATGATCGAACTTGAAGATCAAGTTAGAATCCTCATGAGTTCCTACAAAAATCCTAAGTCTTCACGACAAGTGAATCAAATCACTCTACCTTGTGAGTTATGCAGTGGTCCCCATGACACTCGTGATTGCACAAGGCTCCCCGAACAAGCTTTTGCGGACTACGCCTCCATACGTACCGACGGAGCGGGAGAGAAGTGGTACACTTTCAAACCCGAACAAAACAACTTAGGAAACTCGTACAACCCCTCATGGAGAAATCACCCTAACCTTAAATGGAACTGATAACGCTACACGCGTCGTTCGGGGTCAAGGAAACTTCCTTTTCTTCGAGCAAGTTTTATAACACCCTAGGCAGTGAACCTAATCGTTGTAGTGTAGTAATTAGGGTAAGCCACGGGTATTGATATCGTTCTCTAGGGGAATAGGAATGCTAGTAAGGAGTTACTATGCTAAGGTTAAGGTTGAGGAAGATTATTTTTTATCTTTTTATGTTTTATGAAATGGAAAGGTACGAATCTCGGGTATTGGATTTGGGGGGTTGGTATTTCTACCGATTACTCTACTATTATCTAATTATCTAAACTAAGGTTGTGGGAGTCTATGTCTAATTAATGTGTGCTCGTATGATAGTTTAAAGATGTGTTTACTTAGTTTGTATTACTCCTTAATTATCTCCTATTGATGGTTGAGTGTCACGTCTTATTCTTAATTGCGTTGTGTGTCTAAAGTTGTAGGGTATGCGTTTCTCCCTAACTCTTTGAACTTACCAAAGGGTCTCGTCTACAAACCCACTAGGGATGATAAACTCCTACTCTAAGGCGCTCTTTGGATGGTTTAGCCTACAACTACTCAGGTAATTATATTCTAAGGTTCACAAAGATGAATCAAGCATTAAGTACACAACGAATGATCTATCGCATTACTAGATCATTAATCAACTAAGATAAGAAACAACCAATCAATATTCAATAATTAAGTTTCATACTTCCTAAGCAAACACACAAGTAAATTAGCCGGACATGGAGAACATGCAAGCATCCACACAAATAATCAAAGACATAATTGAATTAATGAAGTAAAGACTTATCTTGATGTAAGATAGGGTTAAAAACCCTAAAATACTGTACAAGACACCTTAGGTTCGGTTTTAGGTTTTTACTCCAAAGACTCTCCACACAAAGACTGAAAAATTCGGATTCTATATATAAGATTACAATTGCGACGGCGTCACCTTATGTTTAGTGACGCCGTCGTGTCGCCGTCATTAGGGTTTCGTCTTGGCCACGTTAACCTTGCGACGGCGTCACCTTATGTCCGTGACGCCGTCCTCTTCAGCTTCTGACGTCGTCTGAATTGCATCTAGGCCGTCTGAGTAGCGACGGCCTACTCTTTCACAAATAGACGTCGTCACTTGAAAATACGAGTTTTGAGTCCTGTATCGTCATAATACTTTTGGGACGGCGTCGCCATTAACACCTGACGCCGTCGCCTTCTAGTTTCAGCAACTGTGAGTGTCTCGATTTTGACTTTGGCCATTTTCTTCATATATTCGCGCCTTTTCGTCCAAATAAGTGCCATTCCAGCATTTTGCCTTCAAGAGACCTAAAAAGTGAAAAGGAACGATATTAAGCAATAACGGATACAAAAGTGATCAAATAAGGACTTAAACGACCCCTCAAAATGGTACCTTTTAAAACCTTATCAGGAACCAAAACTCAAGCACACCCCAAAGCTTATCTAGTTCGCCTACTAGGTTCAATTCTTTTAATACCGGGAACCCCACTAATCTTGAGGCAATTGCATCTAGATTTTTGTCATCCCAAGAAACTCGATTGAATAAGCTTGAAGCCGATTTTAAGCAAAAACAAAGCGAGATGACAACCAAGCTTGATGCCCTCTTAAAAGCCTTCAATGAGCGGGAAGTTGGAGCACTCCCAAGTGATACCATAAAGAACCCAAAAGTGAATTCGATTGCATCGACTTCATGTTCTAGTTCACCATGGGAGAGTGCACATCCATGCCCCTCCCACCCAACGGTTCACTCGGTAAATGCTATCAAAAAGGGTTCCAAGCCATCCAAGAGGTACCAAGGCCCGGCACCTTTGGTAGAGCCTACTCTTGAGAAACCCGTCAGCCAAGAATCCAAACCTAGTTTAGAGGAGGAGTACAAGGAACTCCATCAAGAAAAACCGATTCTTGAAGTCTTAGCTCATGCACCTTATTATAATGCTTTAAAAGAAAAATATGAGTTAGAACTTAGGCTTGGAAAACATGGGTCCGCTTTTGTGCGAAACAATTTACCTAAGAAGCTAGACGATCCCGGGATATTCACTCTTCCGTGTAGACTTGGAACTTCCAAACCACTCGATGCTCTAGCCGATTTAGGATCATGCATCAATCTTGTTCCGTTGTCCCTCCATAGAAGCCTTAATTTAGGTAAAATTGAACCAACGGAAACCATCTTAGGTCTAGCGGACGGTAGTGTGGCACGTCCGGTAGGAATAATAAAGGACGTGGTAGTACACGTAGGAGAGTTGACTCTTTTGGCCGACTTTCATGTGCTAGACATGAATAAGGACCCGACATGCCCATTACTAGTTGGAAGAGGATTTTTAGCTACCGCTAGTGCCATCATCGATTGTAAGATGTCCAAAATAGTGGTAGGGGAGGGGAGTGCTAGATCCGTTTACGATGTTAAAAAGCATACATACTACAAGGATGAGGAAGTCCCACAAGAGATAGGGTTGGATAGAGAGCCTTCTAGATATGGACCTTGGATTGATAAGAATATCATAGGCCCCCAAAGACCTTTTTACCTAGATAAAGCCTTCGCTAGTGCAGCAACTTTCCAAGAAAAAGAAATGGCTAGGGACATGGAAGTGAACCCGTTCGAGGACGCCTTAGTATTTTGGAAGATGACCGAGTTCCTAGGAAGCTTGCCCGTTAACCTTGTCATGAATAAGTGGAAAGTTGAGAAATCTGAACACAAGTGGGATTGGGATAGACCGCCTAGTGATGGTAATGGAGAGTGGCACATTAGGATACAAATCTATGATCCCGATGGTGAGAAGTTTGAAAAGACATATTTAACCGAACGTACTACTAGGAACTTGAATGATAAGTTTGATCCTTACGACATTGTTGAGGATAGACTTACGTATATCGGTACGTAGGAGCACGACTATGAGTCTAGCTACAAGACTCTTAAATAAAGAAAAGCGCTTCGTGGGAGGCAACCCATGCTTAATTGTTTGCTTGTTAGTGTCATATATCTTTTATTAATTGTTTATCCTCATGTTTAAATTTGTAAAAATGCTTTATTTTGTTTTTAACCTCGTCTTAATTGCATATAAAGGTATTTTACATAAAGGATAAGTGTAGGGAGGATTACACACGTTTTCAAAAGAAACGTAAACATGAGAATAACAATTAACTAAAAGATATTTATGTTTGTTTGTTCGAGTCAAATGCTTGTATCGAGTCATAATGGATGTTTTGCAGAAATTTTTCCAGATTCTAAAGATGTAAATTTTCCAGAATTTTTTCCAGAAAATCGCAGACCAGTTTTTGTCAGGATAACCTGACGGCGTCAGGAAGGAGTAAAAACATCAGATTACTTTTTTCTCGTTTTCTGAGCTACTTATAAATTTTTGGAATTTTCCAGGTCTTAATTTTCTTAGAAATTCTGTAAACATCCATTCCACAAGCATTATATCCTAGTTTAAATCGAGTCTTATATATATTATTACCGCCGATTTTACGCGAAGGTTTCTTTTGTTTTCTTCAAGTGTGCAGGTTTAGTTTGTCAAGAAGAAGTTACATAAGATTGGAAGGAGCTTTTCACGCAATAATTCTTCTTGAAAAGGATTTAACCACCACTTTACACGGATCCTACCAAGCTAATCAGGGGAGTATTAGTTTCTTTCATTTTTAATTACCTTCCATTATCATAACTTTGATACTTTCGGGGAACATTGGGGACAATGTTCAGTTTAAGTGTAGGGAGGGAAAATAAAACGGGAACTTTGAAACTATGCTTATCCTTGACTATTTGCTTTGTCCAATTGTGATTGTGTAATAAACCATGAGGAAATGTCGGTTAGGGTAATTTTGGCACCAAATTTAAAATTTTTTATGACATATAGGAGTGGGCCATTAGTCTTAACAAAAGCGTCTCATGGATAGGAAGTTGCATGACTAGCACAAAAACCCTTTACCACCCAAATTCCACCAAAATGTGAGGATCGCCCTTAGATTAGTAGGAATTAAAGCATTCATCTTCAATGCTTAGAGTGTGAACCGGTAGTATATTAGATTCTAGAACTTGTTTTGTGATGCATTCCGAGATCGCAAGTGAGGCTACACTTGTGTAGTTAGGAATAACTAAATGATAAGAGGCATTAGGATAACCCTTGTTTGATACCCGTAATATAATTACTTCTTCCATATCGGTTGAGTAATTCCCCCACACCTTTTGCGTTGTACTCATCTTTAGTACACGATACCCCTAGTTAACCCCTCAGAGCATATCCTTTTCGCGGTTCTCGTGATGTTTCAGTTTTTCCGGAATATCAATGAAGAGCATTGTTTACACCCCACCCCCAAATATACACCCAAATCGCCTTAGCCTACCCCTTATGCACTCACTTTTAGTGCAAATGTTTGTTATCACCCTAAACCCTTAGTTCAATTATCTAGTTGCTTGCATAAGTTGCTAAGTCGAGTCATATCCTTTGTATACAGTTTTGGGACGATTGGGATTCATGGGAAAAGTTAAAGTTTATGAAATGACGGGAAGGGAACGTTATTCAAATTCCCTTTCTTTGCATAATAATGTACCCCAAGTGTTTTGATCTTTTCAAATCGGGTCAAATTAGTGTTAGAGTAATAAAAACTCAAGTGTAGGGATATGCCTATAAATCCCTAGTATTTTGATGTTATCGTAGAGGATGGTAGAGTAAAAGTGTATAAAAAAAAAAAAAAAAAAAAAAAAAAATATATATATATATATATATATATATATATATATATATATATATATATATATAGAGTGTAAAAAAAACAAAAAACAAAAAAAACATACTGGCTACCATCCTACATCTATCTTTGAATTTATGTTTATTTATTTCAGTTATCTAGAGTTTAGAGTGTCGAGTCTTGGTTAGCAACGCCATTCTTCGTATGCATTTAACATAGAGATTTTTGACTTGCCACCACTAAATAGCCTATCCCACCAAACCCTTTGTTTCCCTACCGTAAGCCTAACATTACAACCCTTTAAAAGACCTCTTTGATATTCTTTCCTAGGTGCTTACGCCAAAGCGATGGAGGTTTGATCTATTCTCAAGCCTATGGTAATCTATGTACTAGGACCGGTTAATGAGTGTTTATCTTCCATTTCCTATTTGTTATATTTCATATATACACCCGAGAGAGATGTGAGTATCCAAACACCCCATGTGAGGTGCTAGTATGTAATTTCCGTGCTTGTTATGACTTTTGCGGGGCTTATATGTGTTGTGGACCGTTTTGAATTAATGCTTCATGACCCCTAACTTATAAATTAATTGGTTAAAAGCACATTTGCTTGAGGACAAGCAAATAACAAGTGTAGGGATATTTGATAAGGTTTTAAAAGGTACCATTTTGAGGGGTCGTTTAAGTCCTTATTTGATCACTTTTGTATCCGTTATTGCTTAATATCGTTCCTTTTCACTTTTTAGGTCTCTTGAAGGCAAAATGCTGGAATGGCACTTATTTGGACGAAAAGGCGCGAATATATGAAGAAAATGGCCAAAGTCAAAATCGAGACACTCACAGCTGCTGAAAATAGAAGGCGACGGCGTCAGGTGCTAATTGCGACGCCGTCCGAGGATTTTTGTGACGGTTCAGAACCCAAAACTCGTATTTTCAAGTGACGACGTCTAGTTGTAAAAGAGTAGGCCGTCGCTACTCAGACGGCCTAGATGCAATCCAGACGACGTCAGAAGCTGAAGAGGACGGCGTCACGGACATAAGGTGACGCCGTCGCAAGGTTAACGTGGCCAAGACGAAACCCTAATGACGGCGACACGACGGCGTCACGAAACATAAGGTGACGTCGTCGCATATGTAATCTTATATATAGAATCCGAATTTTTCAGTTTTAGAGAGAGTCTTTTGGAGTGAAAACCTAAAACCGAACCTAAGGTGTCTTGTACAGTATTTTAGGGTTTTAAACCCTATCTTACATCAAGATAAGTATTTACTTCATTAATTCAATTATGTCTTTGATTATTTGTGTGTATGCTTGCATGTTCTCCATGTCCGGCTAATTTATTTGTGTGTTTGCTTAGGAAGTATGAAACTTAATTATTGAATATTGATTGGTTGTTTCTTATCTTAGTTGATTAATGATCTAGTAATGCGATAGGTCATTCGTTGTGTACTTAATGCTTGATTCATCTTTGTGAACCTTAGAATATAATTACCTGAGTAGTTGTAAGCTAAACCATCCAAAGAGTGCCTTAGAGTAAGAGTTTATTATCCCTAGTGGGTGTAGACGAGACCCTTTGTAAGTTCAAAGAGTTAGGGAGAAACGCATACCCTACAACTTTATACACACAACGCAACTAAGAATAAGGACGTGACAACTCAACCATCAATAGGAGATAATTAAGGAGTAGTACAACCTAAGTAAACACATCTTTAAACTATCATACGAGCACACATTAATTAGACATGAACTCCCACAACCTTAGTTTAGATAATTATATAATAGTAGAGTAATCGGTAGAAATACCAACCCCCCCCCCAATCCAATACCCGAGATTCGTACCTTTCCATTTCATAAAATATAAAAATACAAAAAAATAATCTTCCTCAACCTTAACCTTAGCGTAGTAACTCCTTACTAGCATTCCTATTCCCCTAGAGAACGATATCAATACCCGTGGCTTACCCTAATTACTACACTACAACGATTAGGTTCACTGCCTAGGGTGTTATAAAACTTGCTCGAAGAAAAGGAAGTTTCCTTGACCCCGAACGACGCGTGTAGCGTTATCACTCACCTTGAAGTTGCTGAAACATTAAGATATCTCGCCTAAGCTTAGTGGTTCTCCCTGGTGGGAAAAATTGAGCAAGGAAACGAGAGATGAGATCATCCCAACTTGAGATGGAGCCGGCGGGAAGTCGCTCAAGCCAATTACTAGCTTGGTCCCGTAGAGAAAATTGGAAGAGACGCAGGCGCGTAGTCTCCCGAGTAGTAGCATCAAGGTCGATGGAATCGACAATTTTAAGGAAATCCCTTAGATGCTGATTCGGATCTTCGGAACGAAGTCCGTGGAATGCACATCCGTTTTGCACCAACCGGATGGTGTCGGATCGCAGGGCCGTAGTTTGGGCTTGGTCGGGAAGCTCAATGGTGTTCCTATAGCCTAGGTGGCTAGGTCTAGAGTATTCACCAAGAGTACGGGCTCTTGGCGGGACAATGATTTGAGGGGGGTTATCACCTTCCATGATGAAAAGTGATGGGATTATGAACAAAATTCACGAAGAAGGGGGATAGACTACGAGAAAGCTAAGAATGAGAAAATTTTACTTGATAGGAATCAAGCGAAGAAACCTAAACGAGGTGGACTACTAACTAGCTATTCTATTCCCCGGCAGCGGCGCCAAAAACTTGACAACGCTACACGCGTCGTTCGAGGTCAAAGGAACTTCCTTTTCTTCGAGCAAGTTTTATAACACCCTAGGCAGTGAACCTAATCATTGTAGTGTAGTATTAGGGTAAGCCACGGGTATTGATATCGTTCTCTAGGGGAATAGGAATGCTAGTGAGAAGTTACTACGCTAAGGTTGGGGTTGAGGAAGATTATTTTTTTATCTTTTTTTATGTTTTTTTAGGAAATGGAAAAGTATGAATCTTGGGGTTTAGATTTGGGGGTTGGTATTACTACCGATTACTCTACTTATCTAATTATATAATCTAAGGTGTATGTAGTCTATGTCTAATTATTGTGTGCTCGTATGATAGTTTAAAGATGTGTTTACTTAGGTTTTACTACTCCTTAATTATCTCCTATTGGTGGTTGAATTGTCACGTCCTTATTCTTAATTGCGTTGTGTGTCTAAAGTTGTAGGGTATGCGTTTCTCCCTAACTCTTTGAAGTTACCAAAGGGTCTCGTCTACAAATTACCACTAGGGATTGCCTGGAGGCTTTGACCATGAGGTTTTGACCTAGTTGAAACCCATGAGGCTTAACTTTTTCTTATCTGATTTCTTATCTTCCTCAGTGCACTCAATGCACATAATTGATTGGTCAAAGGTCATTGGCTATGTTGATATTTACTGTGAACAGGTATATGATTGTTACGGTGAGGGTTATTTTTGATTGGTCGGGAATAGTTGTGTTGCTGCTGATGGTCACATTACTGCTATTCCCACTCATTTGATATAATTCTTGCACACGTGATGTTAATTATTGGTCTCACGTTAAGCTTATACTCTCATATTCTGATCCCACGCCTATCTATACATTAAATTGGTAATATTGGCACATATGGTAATTTGTCTATCACATGATTTTAATTGGGTGTAGATTCATGGGTCTTTAATGAATTTTAATATGATTGGCTGATTAATTTCACGTGATATTGTATTGATTCTTTGGTTATTACTGATATCACGTGGGCCTACATTGTTGCTGCTGATGGTTCACATAGGCATATATTGGTTTATGATTGGACAACTCGTGTAGGATTCTACTGATTGTATTGATGGTCACGTGATGTCTCCCATTTAATTTCTATTCATATGTCCAAGTCTGCAGCGTGTTTGGCCATTCTAATTTTTGATTTGTTGTGTGTGGCTATTAGTTACTACTGGACTTGTACTCGTTCATTCTGGCAGTGTGGGAATTTAATTCTGGTCGGATAACATTTATATTGTTCATGATCGGTTGTTGTACATGCTAATTCTGGTCTTGACAGTTAGTCTTCCAATGTTTTACTAGTCTTGGTGAGTTGAATTTATATTCAACGATGAACCCTAGTAATTAACATATTTTCGGCTTGATTTGATGTTTCTACTGGCTGCATATTCTGATGTACTTTATGTTTCCTCTGACAGGTTTCTGCTGGTAGTATCGGTTGTTGTTGATTGGTTCCTACTAGTATTGGTTTCTGCTGATCGGTCTACTGTTTGTTCTGGAGTTCCTACTGGTTGATCAGGTGCGTGTCTTATCATATCTCAAAGTGCGTGATGAACACTTTTGAGGTAACTTGTTTGTACTTCAATGATGTGACAAAGACTTGATAAATCTAGCGAAGGGGTGAGATCTTCAGATTAAAAGTACTTAATGCGCACATTTGCTAACACTTTAAGGAGTTACGTTGTATTGCTCAGTGTTAGTGAAGGGGTGTGATCCACAGAAAGTGCTTAATGCTCACATTTGCTATCACTTTAAGGAGTCACGTTGTTGTGCTCAGTGTCTCATATTACTTGAGGGTTTATCAAGATTTGGAGTCACGTGGATAGTGCAAGATATAAGACGCATACGTTGGTGTTCCTACTGGTTCTCCGTTCCTACTGGTTCTCCGTTCCTACTGGTAGACTATGTTACTGTTGATTTGACTTTTCTGCTGCTACGCTTTATTTCTTTTGTTTAGTTAAAAAAAAATTGAGATGGTTAGTATAATTTTAAAGGGAAGCTTATTGTTTATTTACTTACCATCTACATGCATCACTTGAGGGGAAGCGTCTACGAGCTGCACAAGACCCCTATTAGATGAAGGGGAAGAAGATTAGTAGATGTGCAGCGGATTATTTGTGATGACATAGCACCACAATACCCAAGAAACATGAAACGGGCCTAAAAGGTAATAGGGCCAGACCCTAGCCCAAAAAAAGTTCAAAAAAACGTAATTAACTTAGAAAAATATAGTGTTTCGGGGCTCGAAAGTTCCATAAACTACCGTAGGCATTTACCACAACGTTCTCATTGTTGCAAGCTTCAATTTTCCTGGTCCTGGGGTAGAAACGGAACCCCGTAGCCAAAGTTATGCTAGTTTTAATAGATTATTACATTTATATAACTTAAGACACTCAAAGGAACCTGTATGTGAAAACTAAGAAAATTAAGAAAATTGCTGATCCTGTCACTTTTATTGCAAATTTACAGGCTATATATGTAATATGTAACTCTGCATAAAAGCACGAGTTGAAGTTATAATTTCATAAGAAGACGAGTCACAAAACTATGCAAGTCCAAAGGCTAAAGTTAAACATAGTTTGTGTCTATTTGGCAATAACAACAGAAACCAAGTGACCACAATTTGAACCAGGTCTCAAGAGTGTGTCACATGCAAGTATCAAGCTAAGCTAAAGCACATAAAACCAGAAAGCAAAAATATATATATGCTTCATACTTTGCTAATGTGTAAAAGGTACACCGACCAACAGCTCGCAAATCGCATATGTCTGGGATTGCTTAACTAAGTTCTTATCTGGTTACTTTGAAAGGAAATAAACGGTTTGTGTTTTGATAAGAATTTTTTTATTTAAGATTAGCTAAAAGGCCCGCTTTGCTTCCTACTTGTTTTTAAAGCAGATAATAAGCTTATTTGAACACGAATCTCAGGGTGTGTTAACAGCTTATCCAATTTTACATGGACTTACAATATTAGAAACCAAACACTCGCAATGTCTTGTTGTGTTTTGACAACACCAATAAGCTAATAAGCTACTCAAATAAGCTCTACCCATGTACACCTAAATACCTAGTTGTATCTCTCAATTCCGCTAATAGTATGAAACATTGTAGATTTACTTTCTTTCCCTACTGAAAAACAGATAAGCAAGCATTGATCCTTCTACACTAACACAATGCTCGTCAAACCCAGTTATGATATGTAAAACGAAAAAAAGAACATGATATCCAACATTTCCGAATTCAAAAAATATACATCATAGCAGAATGTGAGTATGGAATAGCCAGGATACAAGTTCCTTCAAAGACACTGATCAAGTCATTAAGCCAGTCAAAATTTTGTATGATTTTCTTGTCCTTTGAGACCAGACAATGAATCACAAAATATTTTTTTTAAATAAAAAAATAATAATGTCCAAATAGCTAAACATTGATTCAACCATAAAACGCAGATCCCAGTGGTATGATATCATTTCAAGAAGACAAGTCCAAAACCTTGCAAGGCTATTTATCTATATGCAGTTGACCAAGTACATGGTATTTTCGTCCTTGGAGCACAAATAAACAGGAATCAAGTTGATAGACACGCCTTCTCAGTATTGCGCGCTTATATTTCCTTGTTTTTTAACTAATATTAATGCATGCAAATTCTGCATCTAGCATCTTCCGACTCTTAACTATTATTTCCTTGCTATGTCTCTTAAGATGATCAATTACGTCCTCAGCTATCGCCTCTATTAGACTCTTGGGATCATACTTAAGCAAAGAAACAATCTTCTTTGGAAGCTTCTTAATCACGGTCATTGCTTTCTCATGTATCTCCTCTACGTAAGACTTGACCTCCTTGTTCTTAAGCTTCTCAATATCGCTCTTAATAGACTTCTTAATTTTATCCAATGAGTTCTCATGAAATACTTGCAAGAAATCGTCGATTGAAGTGATTGTCGGCATGGACTTAGACTGTGAAATTTAACAAGCTACTGTTCAAAATGACTAGTGTGAAATTATGATTGTCGGCATGGTCTTAGACTTTGTTCTATAGTTATGCTAAGTGGGGTTTTGTTACATAAGACCCGATCTTATGTAGCAGTTAATTGTTTTCAGCTGAATTTTATTTGATACATTCTAACCAACAACCGTGAATTGGTCTCAAAACCCATCCTTGGATTAATTAAGTTTGTATCACAAAACTTTACCTTGCATCTACACGCGCAGACTCATTATTATTTTGTTGATTTGGAAGATGATCTAAACCAAACGAGTTATTGAGATGCCGCGGACAAGATCTAAAACAACAGGAACATGAACAGAAACGGGAACCTCCTCTGGTTAGTCGTCGTCTAATTCACGTGTCACCAATAATACTTACATTTGTAATTGTGTGATGAAGCATTTTATCAAACACTTGATAGAGGAATTCAAATCATAATAAATACTTCAAAAAAACTAACCTAAATCTCTCATTAGATATATACAACAAAAAATCTATACTATCTAATAAAACAGAGTTTTTTTCCGCCCTCTAATTAATTTTTTCCAAAAATAACATTTCACCATAAGCTTACACGTGGAATTGAAACCGACTCAATATTACAGCCTTTGATAAACCCAATTTCTAAAGTCATTAAAACATAGTATCAATATTCACAATTCAGTATCTACTCGAAAAAAATTCTTCTATACGCTCCTGCTTCTAAGATAATAATCGGCAGTTTCGATTCCTCATTTAATGTCGACGCATTCAAAAAATCATCCACAACAGTATTGTCAAGTCATTAACCACTTCAAAACATTTTCACACGCTGCCTATGCCATTAATTTCTATGATGTTGTCCACCTCGAACAATTGGTAAGTAGCGCATAATTCCATTATTACGGTTACGATTTAGTAGTTACATAATACAGTTATATGTTTCGATTCAGTTATAATCTATTTTGATGAATTACGTTTTATTCAATTGTGTTGTAACAAAACCCTAGAAATAAATTGGGAGAAATCACATTCATTAATTACTTATAATTTGTGATTTATAAATACAAGTGTGGTTAGATATAGTAGATCTAAAGATTAGTGTCATTTTTTTATGTGATACATGTTTGTGCTGGAAAGGTTTGTAAGTGATTTAAAGAGTGCAAGGTGTTTGATGAAATGTTTGAAAGGAATTTTAGTAACATGGTATAAAATCTTTTAAATTTTTTTAAAGCAAAATTGTTATTTTATTAAGTTGTATGCAA
The DNA here is from genome assembly GCA_019973895.1 of Chrysanthemum seticuspe. Taxonomy (NCBI): domain Eukaryota; kingdom Viridiplantae; phylum Streptophyta; class Magnoliopsida; order Asterales; family Asteraceae; genus Chrysanthemum; species Chrysanthemum seticuspe. The sequence goes on along the minus strand of BPTQ01000004.1, from coordinate 320,391,013 downwards.
GAGTGAATATACAGAGCCTGTAGAATGACAAAAAGTAACAATTTAATCTTTACAATAGCTATTGGAATCCACATCACGCACAAGCCAATTGACATCAAATATAGACTTTCAAAGGTAAGTGAATATGTATTCTCCTTGTGTAAATTTTAGGTTGTACGTACGATTTATTTCAAAGATGACGTAGCTTGCTAGAAATCCACCGGTATGTGTATCTCAGTTATTAGGAATTATATTAGTCATATACTTAATGAATAAGGAGTTGCATGTATGAATCACGGGTATCTTGAAAGGATATATGCATTCTTTTTACGTAGTTTAGGAAGTAATTGAACATTAAACAACTTACATTTTATGTGATCATATGTCTTTTTCATGTCTGTATTGACATTTTGGGCTACATTTAGGCATTAGTAAAAAGCTGTCTCTCGTGCCTTTAGCGCTAATATGATTTGTCTCGGTATTAATTACAAAATGCTCATAAATAAAAACTACACCGAAATGTATTTCAGTAAACTATAATGGTGGCAACTTCTACCATTTTTGGCATGGGTATATTTTGTTTCCAACCGGTTAGACTTTACATAGGAAAGCTTAAAAGCTTAGCTATAAATTCAACAAATTATATGTCAAAAACTGGACCACATTGTATACACATTTGCTTACCTAAAATTTTGTTAATAGAACGGAAATGTTTGTCACAGTATTTCATCATGTAGAATCAAGTTGCAGTTTTTGTGATGAATATGCGTGTGGTACGGAAATGATTACTGTTTAGTTTAGAGTTTTGAAATCTTGGCTCTGGATATTGGATTATGAGTTTCATTATGATTAAAATGTAATATACATACCAGAAGGATCAAATTAGTTCACTCATTGCCACAACTGCTATCTAATTTTGATGCCACGAGCCACAATTTATAATTTTCCTTTATTGCAGACTATGAAAGCCAGAGCATCATTGACACACGAGTTGAAGTCCCGTTCTAACCCCCAGCCTAAAAAGGAAGAAGGTTCAAGTAACGTATTTCCTTATTCAGAACACAAACCTGCTCCTCAAGAAGAGCGTTCATCTCAACAAGAGTATGTACCACGTCAAATATCTGCAACCCAATCAACCACTTATTCTGTATCAACTGGTGTAGAAACTGAAAAACATTCTATTTCAAATGAAGACGTTCAAAGTTTAGACAAATCTGTCATCCAATAGGAACCACGAAATGAAACCAAATATGGGGATCATAACATGTCTTTCAAGACTGTAATTAAAGACAAAGATGACGACGATGCACATGATTGATTGAAGGAAGATAACTCGAAAAATTTTATTGGTAGTGGAAGTCTGGAATTAATACGATTTCCATTGAAAATGATGAGGACGTATTTTTTCAGTGATCTTGAAGAGGATGACACAGTTGCCCCAACAAATTACAAAAATGGGTTTGATTTGTCAACAAAAGAGTCACGAGATTGGGTTCAGCTGGGCGGTGGACCTGGACAGGCAAATAGACAAAATTTTGAAACGAAGGAAACAAATGATTGGCTCGATGTTTATGATATTGATGTGGCTTGATGTTAGCCTTCTCCATTCATTGTAATTGAATTTATATTGTGTATCTTGCTTATGTGAATATTGTTTCTACGGTTTCTACACATTTAAGTTATGGCTCTTGGAATTGCTACACATACATACACATAAAGTCTGGATATGATCGTCTCACAATAAGATGCTTCATGTTTATTCTTTTCTTATATATACAAGTATTAAATTCTTAGTACGAGGCTTCCCTCAACCCGTGCGATGCCCGGTCTAGTGGTTGAGGGGTGATGTTTTTATCCGTAATGTTGTATATGATGGTATTTAGATACCTATTAGAGAAGTTGCATTGTATTTATTATTTAGATGGCTAATATTGTTATTATTACTTTAGTTTATATTATTTTAGTGGAATCTATATTTAGATGCCTGATAATGTTAGCTTATGAACTTAAATTCAGTTAATCATGTTAGCTTATGAACTTTAATTTGTTATACTCCATGGTGTGGAAAGTTTAAGAAATACATGTGTTATTTATAGGCTCCTTAAGACGAATTTGAAGTGTGGCAACAACTAAATGCAGTGTTTCTTTGTATACCTCTAAGTAATGATCACAATGTAACTTCATATCTCTTCGTATACCTCCGATTAATGATCATACATGAATGTTGTAGCCTTCAAAGAACACTTCATATTCACATTCATTTCATTACATTCAATTGAGAGCTTTTGTGAAGCATTGACATGTTTGTAAATTAAAGTTTCTTAAAAATAGTACTATGTTTAACAAAATTCATTAAATAGTTGATGATTGAAGTTAACATATTTTCCTAACTGAAATTTCTATAAACTCACTACCGAGAATAAGTGAAGTGAGTTGCCTAAGAGATATTAAAATGTAATCTAACAAACATCAAAAATAAACAACCCAAAATTATTTCCCAGTTAGAGTAAAGGCAAACATTGCACATGTTCAGCACATAGCTCCATGACAACGTATACATTTAAAGTTCACGCTTTACTGTAATGTATGCCATAAAAGATGTTGATACTCAAATAAAAGTTACGACGGGTCGAAAATGGGATATCAACAATATCCTAGGGAATCTCCAAAGAGAATTTGTTAGAGTTAATCAAGAACCTAGATCTGGTATATATTCTAAAATAAATATAACTTGATAAGGACTTTACATTGAATGAGATATATATTATGAAAGTTTCACTAATTACAAATTAATGCCAATATTTAAAAGTATTTATGAGAATATATATTCCTGAAAATATTTAACTTATTATTTAATTATTTTCTTATAACAAAATCATAAAACTACATAAAGAGTTAATTAGTTCTTTTGAAGCCGGTCAGAACTATGATCGTTAAGGTGTTATCAATTTATTATGAAATCTACAAAAACAATCAAGATAGTAAAACAAAAATAATCAGCCATCGTCCTCATTTACTTTGTCTTCGTCATTTTGTCGATTCCCTTATTCTGTTAGGATAACGATGTGATGTGCGTATGGCATGATTTCGACGTCATCAGTAGGATCGAAAGAACCAACAAAGAGCAAAAGAAAACGTAATTGTATATTTAGTTGAACGTTGTGGTTCAAGGTCATTCGATAGACTTCTTTCACGACAGTTCATATTGTTCCTTAGTTTGTTATACTACTGGTTTCGTTGATCTTATTATTTGTGTTGATATCATCCTAGTTGTTTGTTTACGCCATTGTTCCTTGAGAAGAGGATGCCGAAATCATGTTCATGCAGGAATCTCACAATCATACAAAATGAAAAAACACGTTGTCATTGTCAGTCAAAGAGTCGACAACAATGAGGATGAATGAGATGAGAACGATGGCTACTAAAATACTCGTCTTTAATATGTTTTTATGATTTTGTAAATTTAAAGGAAAAGATAACTAAGTAATATGTTAATTAAGTTTAGGAATGCATATATTTTGTTAAACAAAGTTTTATAATACAACGCTTATCTAAAAAACTCTACTCATCAAACCATATCTTTCTTCCATATTAATCGATATATCATTAATATATTCCCCTACAAAAACTCTTTTTGATTCTTTTCTGTTTTCAGTTACAAACAAATCAATTCCAATGGAGAATAACAACAACAATCACAGGAAAGGTAAATAAAATCCATAAATAAAAAGGACTCAGCCGCCTATGTATTTAGAGTTTCTCATCTCTATATTTTCCCAATCCCACAAACGCTAGAAGAAAAACTTTTCATCAATCAAACGATCAAAAAAACAATGGCAGCAGATTCAACAGCAAAAACAACAGGTGTCGTGATTAGTTTCTATAGCAACACAGGTCACGGTTTCAGTGAACCCGATTCCTCAGATTCTGACGATGACTATCTCTTTGTTCTTTTAACTGGGATCCATTCTGAAGGCCATCACAATTTTCAAGAAGGTCAAAAAGTTAAGTTTTCAGTTAGTCTTAAGAATGATAAGAAACAGTTTGTTAATGTTACCTCTTTAGATGGGTCTAATATTGAACGTCCGTCGTGACAGTGGTCGGAGATCTGGGTTTAGAGGGAATGGTAATGATCAAGACCTCTGTTCTTAACAAATGCAAAATCCATGTCATTTCATAATTTATCAAAAAAAAAAATGAATAAATAATTAAAATTAACAATTTGTAAACCACCTATACAATCATGCAACCTAGTTCAGTGTCCCATCTTTGTTAATGACATTAAGTATAGGAAGATTAGGCTTTATAGCAAGAAGGTAATCATTATGATCATGCCCATGGCTTATCTTCAAAACCCCAGTTCCAAAATCTTTATCTACACATACTGCATATAAAAATATGGCAGGGTCGCATGTGAATATATCATCTTTTTTGTTTTCTTTTCTGTAACAAAGTTTACAACATGATTACCTTGTCAGCAATAATTGGGACATACCAAATGTCATTGGAACAATGGCAGACTTACCAATATATTTAGCTTAGCTTTCATCTTGTAATGGTTGTAGTAATCCAATTATTATCGGATGCAAAACAGGAAAATTCATGATGTGAGCAATTATACCTCAAGAGGAGATGTAATCTTGCAGTACAATGAGGAGATGTGGAGAAAGTTCATGTGTTATTTATAGTTAAATAATTTATGTAACTGATTAATTCGAAAGGACTATGCATATGAAGAGACTATATTATATTTCGTTGTAATTGATGGAGATGGTTGACAAACTCAAATCAATAGTCACCCATATGGTTTGTATGCCATGTGGTTTAACTCCTACAGCCTATTGACCTTCCGTAACACCATCCTTCACAACATTCAATTGTACGAATTGAATGATTTCAACTCATGAATGTAGTCTTTTAGTAGTATTTGGGTATGCATAAACATGTATGTACCGTACTTTTGGTTGTGCACAACCCCCCTTGCACATTAAATTAAGGGGGATAAGCTTTAAGTAGTATAGATGATAGTACATAATAATATACATTTCTATTATTTTAAGTAAAAATATTCACAAAACTATTACAGTAGTTGGGTATATGGATAAATTCGTATACATTATCACCAAAATTACATTTTTGTTACCCATGTTTCATCATGAAATGATGACGCTGTACCCAGGTTACTAATAGTAAGACATATGAATGAAAAAGCCTATGAGCTTTGATAATTGGATGATATTTGATTTGCTAATTCCGAGCGTGGTTAACTCTAATTGTATTATTATCTTTGTGTCACGTGATGATTGTTGTTTGTTCTCATTACACGAGAATAGTCTTCACAACTAAACATTGGTATCAGCACAATATATTCCTGAAATTTGTGTGAACGGGTTTTTTAAAATGGGTGGACTTGGTAAAAAGGGTGGGTTTTTAAAACGGGTTTTTTAATAGTTACAAACACAATTGTTTATCGAATCATTGATTTATTACTTATTATTCCTTTAAAACAACAATGAAACATGTTTACGTTCGTTCACACACCAAACTTGTTAATGCATATTTTCTTTAAAAATCTCCATGGTAATAATAATACCTTTATATTCGCATGGAACAAATTTTTTTATTTTTTTTTTCTTTTTGGGAAATCAATATATTACCGCATGAAACATTTAGTATGTTTCATGGTTTAAAAAAAGCTATAAATAAAGTGGATAGTCTAATAAAGGTTAATGTTTGATCATTAAATAAATACTTAGAAAGAAAGTTCCAATATCATGTTACTCTCAATTCATTTCTCAAGTTGATTCCATTAAACATGCAAACCATACTAATGGGCCAACATGGGTCGGATTGGACACAGTTCATTTATCAAGCATCTCATATCGATCGATTTAATTGTTTAACTTTTACTTCCGTGATTTTCACGAGTCAATAAAAACTATCGTTTTCACTATTTCAAATTTTATCCCGTAATTTTCACTGGTGTCAATGAGTTTAAAATTAGTGTTATTCTTTTTAGCTTAATCCTGTGATTGTGAAAAATGTTATTCTCTTAATAAAAATTAGTTTTAATCTTTCTGAATTTTGCCAACATGTTTATTCTCTTAATAAAAAGTGCTATGAAATTCAAAATATTAATAAACTTTTTTACATTTCATTTCAAGACCTGTGAAACCAACCATGTTCTTTATCTAAATCTATTCGCTGTCTAATACTTACATTTTTATACCACCTGCATCTAACAGATTATTACATACATATTCTTAACAATCTATTATTGATGTGTTAAAAGTGCACAGATAATACATTCTCGATCAATTTTACCATTTTAAATTTCATCCCGTAATTTTCATACGTGTATGCCAATCGGAAAACAATACAAGTAGACGAAGACGTATCGTGTGTTTTTGTTAAAAGTAACAGTGAGCAGTAGCGGTGGTCAGTAGTAGTGAGTTGTGAGCAGTAGCCACAGCTTAACGTTCACCACTCATAGCTTCTTAAAGAAGCAGTAAAAAATGAGCATTCCTAAAAATTAGCAAAGCTCACCGCTCCTTGCCAAACGAGTACTAAAAATCAAAATGCTCATCGCTCATCACTCCAAACAAACTCCACACTGCTCCGTGCCAAACATACCCATTATCTACAAAATTTATTAACGGTCTAGAATATTTTTTGGGCGCCCAACCACAAACTTACATTGAAAGTGAGCGTTACGTAATATCAATTAAACCAACGGTTTGTGCAACGGAACAAGACTTCGTATAGCCCGGTTGATGAAAACTTGCATTAAGGTCACTATAATCACGAGAAGCTATTTTGGTAAATGAGTCCTTATCGCAAGGAATAAAATATCAGCTTATGATAAACGACTTTCATCAAAGAGTATAAGAAAACAGTTCCTCGTGCCCGTTTCTTTCACTATTACAATTAACAAAAGTCATAGAAAATCTCCCGGGCAATTGGGTTTGTATTTGCCACAACTTGTTTTTACATATGAGCAGCTTGTGTAGTCGTCTCTAGCTTTTGGATGACGGCGAAAACCTCATGAATAGCACAACGAACGTGGTTTACAAAGAAGTGCTACCATTTTGTGATCACATCTATGTGTCATCATATCTCGCGGTAGTGGAAAAAAGGATTAAATATGTTTATGTTCTTTTTTCGGTTATTTGACTATTGTATTTCATATAACGTATGTTTCATAGTTACCAACTTTATATTTTGTGTTTGTTTATCCAAATGTATTTCTTTCTAACCTCTAACTTCATAATACGCAAAGTTTTTCGCTATTTTTTTTGACGTTACTTTAAAATACCCGTGAATTTCACGGGTCTTTTAGCTAGTTAAATATATATAATCCACCTTATCTTCAAAACCATTGGGCCTTTGTTTTGTGTTGTGTGTGTGTGCTAATTGAAGACTCATTCGAATGGTGTTAATTGGGCCTTTTGGCTCTGTTAGCCCATTAGGCCCTTTTTGTTGCTGATGTTTTTTAACTCTGTATATTACTATGATTATTATTATTGACGTATGGTATGTAAATTGGTTTACAAATGAGATGGGAATAGTTTTACTGTTTGGTTTCTCGTGTTAAGCGGTAAGGACCCGATGAGATTGATATTCATAAATAAGTTCATGTTACACTTAAACAATGACCATGTTGTGAGGCAATATTTGCCCAAGTAGGTGAAACTTATGCGATATTGTGTGTTGCTCTCCTTTTATAGAGAGGCTTATAAGGTTTAGAGATAAACCCTTAGAGGATGATCAACGGCTACTAAAGAGCCAGGTGTTGATCATCCGAGAGCAGACAAAAAGGACATGTGTCATGCGTCCTTTAGCTCGTACAAATTGGTGCTTTTCGTGCATACCTATTATGCAGTGTTGAATGGTATATCTTAACCGCTAGTGACAGTTGCGGAGCACTAATGCTGTCATGCTCAGTCTGACCTGAGAGGTTTTTACCAGGCCACGTAGGGCCTGGGATTTAAGCCTGACTGTCATGAAATGTTGATAGGCCTTGGTAATGAGCTTGATTCGAGCGTGTGATTAGTAGGCTTGGACCACTAATACTGATACGCTATCAATTACTATAGCATTCATTCACCATTTAAAACTACGTCATTTTAGACAGACCCAAAACCACGTCACTTTGGATCATGTTTTTAACAAAAAGACAATTTTTCAAAACTTCAAATAAATAATTCAATGGTTTTAATTAGGCCTCTTTGATGAGTTAGCCCATTAGGGCCCTTTAGTTGTTGGTTTAGGTTATTGATTAGGTGTGAGATATAAATAATTTGACGCACATAATGTCTCACAAAAACTATATCGTACATCGTAATTACAATGTTATAAGAAATAACTAGTAATATGACTTGATATGGTGATGTTCTGATGAGTTTGCTCTTTCTTCTTATAGGACCATAGTTCTCACTATTCCCGTTTAACCCCCGAATCTATTTGTGTAGATAAAAGATTTGACCATCATGTTCCTAGCTGTAGTGGTCTCTTACGAGGATCAACTGATAATTTTGCTGAAGTTGTGGTATAGTAAAGACTCCTATAGAGAACTAATGACACATCAACTCACTAACAACTAGTAATAGTGTGTGTTCTTGGATAGTGGTTGCATTGCAGGTTCAAGACTAGATTTCCGTTTAACATTCTTGGAACATGTGAAATTAAATTCCATTGTGAAGCTTATCTTTGCCCGGTAATTCTTGACTTGCACTTCTGAACCGTATGTTTCATCTTTCAAAAACATATAGTTACAAAGCATGAGTTACTTTAATGCGTGTCCGTTGTCACTATATAAATTAGATGGCTAGTCACGTTTTGAGTTTTAACTAGTTCATAACCCGTGTTCAACACAGGCTACATAAGAAAATAACTAAAGTTTAACACAAGGTATTGTATTGAATATCCAATTTCCTAATATTATCACTTAATACGTTAGAATTAGAATATCTCACAATTTCTCATATCTTTAAGGGTAAAAGACATAAAATAGCAACGTACTTTCCAAATTTTACAGAGTTGAAACACTTACTTTTTTATTATCAACGATTCCTATCAAACTTTCAAAAAGTGTTCTGACTTCAACAAAAACTTGTCTTATTTTCCACGTGTAGCTCCACGTGTATTAATTAAATGTATATTATCCTAGTCATTAAAAAAAACACGTCACTTTCCCGCTTATAACCTAACCCTTATTTTACCCCCAATTCATTATCCCGTCATTTCCCACTTTATTAAATCCTAACCCTAATTTCTAATCTCAACTTTACACGCTAAAATTCATGAAATTGGTTTGAACAAACAAGCGAGATGACTAAAGATATGCCGTATTCAATGTTTAATTTTAATTTTTAAGTGTATTTTTGTAAGACCGTAATTTCTTTTGAAACCCTAATTTTCAGGTGAACCGAAGAAGAAAAAATCAAAGAATGGTGTTTTCACCATTTATGTTAGGTACGATGGCATGTTTACTGGTGGACCTTTGAGGTACTCACAAGGTGATATGAAAGAAATATCAGATGTGGATTTTGAAGGTATGTCCTATGAAAACATTGTTGAAATACTAAAGAGGTTATTTCCAAGAAGTCATTTTTATAGGTTGTATTATTGTAAAACGAAAACCCCATTGAAGTTAGGTATAAAGGAACTTAAGTCTGATAATGATGTTTGTGAATGTTGAAAGCTGGTTATGAGAATGGGTTTAAGATGGATATTTACCTTGAACACATTGATTATGATGTTTTAGATTTACTTGAGATGGAAGATAAGGATGAAAATGTAGAGGATAGTGATGATAACTATTCTAGTGATGACTGTGAGGAAGTAGATTATGTTGACTTTCAGAATGAGGTTGATGATGTAGTAATTAAGGATTTTAGTACAAAAGTTTCTTTTCTAAATAAGCTTTCTGGTGATAAGGGTTTATTTAGGACTTATGTTCACAGACAAGTCCCTGTAAGACAACAAGAACCAGAAGAAGACCCTGACCAACACACAATAGACCCTGTTTTTAAGGTTAAAAAAGGTGTAGTTTATCCAAGTTTTAACCCTGATATACCTTGGAATAAGATGGAACCAATCTTAGGTATGAGGTATGAGGACTCTCAACAGCTAAAATTTGCTTTGACCAACTATGGTGTAGCAAATGGCTATGAGTTATGGTACATGAAGAATGATTGGAGGTCTGTTTTGGTATACTGTGGTAGGAATGTTGATGAGGGTAGATGTGCAGGTAAAAAAGGTAACAAAGATAGGTTGATGGCAAATGAGAAAAAAGCTCTATTAAAAAAAGGTGAAAATGGTGTGAGCAATAAGGTAAAAAGAAATCACTGAAGAAGAAACCATTGAAGAAGAGGGTTAGGGTTGAGAATGATTGTGGAGAGGGTACAAGTAAAGGATGGAACAAGAAGGTTTCAGCTCTCAAGAAGGGTAATTGATGTCCTTTTAGACTATATGCTTCATGGATGTCTAATGAACACTCCTTTCAAATAAAGTCCCTTATACCTAATCATAAATGCTCAAGGAATTACAACTTGGGTGCTCTTGTGAACTATAAGTGGATTGCAGGCCAATATACAAAAGAAATCATAGCTGATCCTGATATTCCTTACAGAAAAATGAAAGAGGACATTAGAGAGAAATTTATGATACATGTCAGTTTAGGTCAGTGCAAAAGGGCAAAGCAGAGGGCATTATATGATCATGAAGGTGGTCTAATAGAGCACTACAGTAGGCTATATGAGTATAGGAATGCTATTTTAGAAACCAACCCTGGGTCTACATGTAGGTTGGATGTGGATGAGTCTTCTAATGGCAGTGTGTTTTTCAAAAGGATGTATATTTGTTTCAAAGGGGTAAAAGATGGATGGTTAGCAGGTTGTAGGAAGGTAATTGGGCTTGATGGGTGTTTCTTGAAACATACCTGTAGGGGTGAATTACTCACAGCTATGGGAAGGGATGCAAACAATCAAATGTATCCCATTGCATGGGCTGTGGTGAGGGTAGAAAATGCAGAGAATTGGGTTGGTTTATTTCTCTACTACAAGATGATCTTTCTTTGAATGATGGCCAAGGCATTACAATAATATCAGATTCTCACAAGGTAATATTTATTTACACTATAGTTTAATTACAATTACAATTATTGTTAACTACATTCTCATAACAGTATGTTTTAATATGAATCAGGGTTTGCTTGATGTTGTGAGTGATTGGTTGCATACCCCCTAACTTTGGCATGTGATAGAAATACTTGTATGGGTATGTTATACATACCCCCTAACTCACAAGAAAAGTACAAAAATACTTTTTTTTTCCTCTTACTTTACAGTTCAACACAATTTTTTTTCTCAGTATCCACAAAACTTTTTTATCAATAGCTTTTCTTTCATGAATAAAAAGTAAGGATGGATATAATAAGAAACTATTATTCAAATATTTCAATTGCTTTATGTATTCGAATCTAATATTTGCAGGGATATCTAGACGAACAATTCGTACAATTAGAGAAGTTGCAAGACAACTCTAATCCCAACTTCGTTGATGAAGTTGTCACCTTGTTCTATCGTGACTTTTTATCAGTATTCACCTTTTCAGGTTCCAACACTCGGAGTAACATAACCATGACCAACGAGGACGTTGGTTCATCAAGGGTGGGGTATTGTTACGATCCCACATGGGCCAAGTATGGGATTGGTCAACGGTTTATAATGTCAAGGTGTCCCCTCCTCATCAAGCTAGCTTTTTGAGTGAGTTCTGCGCTTAGACTTATCAATTGATATACATTGTTTCGTGAATTGTTCTTCCTTTCTATCTCGATTCACCTAGCAGTGTATACCAATTTATTTCTAATATTCCATTTAGACGTTTCATCGAACATTTGGCCTTCAAAATTTGCAAATGTGTAACAAATATAAAAAGTAATAGATCATAAGTAGGAAACAAAGACAACCATTTACTTTGCAGAAAAAAGGGTGAATGGAGAGATATATACCCAGCTTTGCTCGTAGGTGACTTCCGTGTTGTCAATTTGTCCACTCAAAATTTGCAAGTGATGGTAGTGGTGACACGGACAAAAGGGTTGTGGTGTTAGACTATCATGGTTTGGACGTTCGTAAGTAATTGAGGATGGAGTCATAGAGATTAAGAAATGTGGTGTCTAACTGACAACTCTATCAGAACAATTGGCGGGGAAATTACTTTTAGCGGGGGAAATTTGCGGGCTGGACTCTTAAGTCACAAAGTTAAATTTTAGTCAAATTCTAAATCTATTTGAAAATTTGGGAAGACACCATCGAGCATATTTGGCGAAATAGGTTGGGGGGTTATTATAAAATGAAGTGAGAAAGTTGGAGCTTATAATTTTATAAAATTGTTTGGATAGTTAGAAAAAATATTCTCTTGTTTTTCATCTTTAATTTTGTAAAAATTTGGAAGGAAAATTGATCTTCACAAAACACCTGAAAATATAGAAAACGCGTTTAGTTGATATTTGTATTTTCTATTTTGAAGAACGGAGAGAGGGTTGTGGGTTACAAAGAAAAACAACTAAAATTTGTTTTATAATTTTCCTTGTTAAGTTAGATGTGAGGGATTTTGTGTTTTGCAAAACATTTTGTTGAAAAACATTGATTTGAAGGCGATTTATGTTTTTCTTGTTTTCCACAAAATATAGGGTGTTTTCCCCCAACTAAATGCACCCTAAGTTAGAGATGAAGCTTATTAATATTAAATCGCACAAAAATTACATCAAATTAAATTAAGATATATTTTCAGCTTTTTCTTGATAATCCATTATTATTTGAAGTGAATTCAAGTAATTTGACTACCTAAAAGCTCCATAAGCCTTTTTGAATGGTCTTGGGCTTATGAAGGCTTTTGCATATAAAAGCCTCAATAAGCCCCGTGTAACAAACAAAGCTTATTTTATATGTCGGCTTATTTAAAAATTCTAAGCCCAAATAAGCCCTTAGAAGCCCTCTGCCAAACACAACAATATAGACATTAGGGGTATGTTTGGCGTAATGAGTTAGGGTTGGGGTTGAGGCTTACATTATAAGCCGTAAGCTAAATTTATATTTTTATAAAGTTGTTTGACGAATTAGTTGTAGCTTAAACTTATTAATGTAAAATTAAATAAAATTCACATACATTTTCAGCTTTTACATGATAATTCATTACACATTTTAAAGGGTATGTTAAGTAATTTGACTAACTATAAGCCATTATTTATGTGTTTGGTCTTATAGAGGCTTCTGGCTCCATAAGCATGTATGACAAACAAAACTATAATTTATTTTAAAAGCTCAAGCCCTTATAAGCCCGTTGTCAAATATAGCCTTGGTTCGAAGGCCGGTAGAGAGACAAAAATAAAATATGTTAATCCAACTATAGGCCGTAGAGAGACAAAAAATTGGTAGGAAAGTGAAGTTAGTGAGTTACTGATTTTGTCACCTTATTCTCCATTTTAGCACACCTATTCTAATTCGCTTGGTATGTTTTGGTCGTCTGCCGCAGGTTTTCTCCAACACCAAAACCGATTTCAAATCTCTTCACATTCAACTTCATTCTCACAACTTCACTTATTCCTTTCTTCGTTCTTCACCTTGCACCTGAACAACAAATACTAAAATCGATTCAAAGAAATAAACTATGCAACACAACAACTTACACCTATACGGCTATGTATTCAAAACATTCAACATGTATTTCTCTTCTTATCGACTACTCATAGACAATAACTATAATGAGACTACGAAGATAAATGGCTTTGGGTACTTTGACCTTGTAAGAACCTACCAGTGGCATGTGTGCAACCATCCGTTCCATGGAAGCATGGCCAACTCACATTCCCACACAACTCTTTATATAATGGTTTAGTATGACTTGCTTGTAAGTTGTAACTCATGGGAGGCAAAGGGAAGTAGAGTTTATAATCTTTTGATCTTCATATATTAATGGTTACACTAAAAGATTGTTTTATAATCTTTTGGTTTTCTTGTTTTCACTCCTTTAAGACTCCACATTAGTAAATGATAGAGATGATTGACATACGTCACTCTTGATATTCTTACATTCAGTTCACCCATCTTGAGTCTTACACATCTTATATTCAATTCGGCTTGCATTAACCATGACCATTTCACAATATATATAAAAAAAACTAAAATAAGATATGATAATAATTGTCTATTTTACACGGTTATTTCTCCACGGTTTAAAAACTGTGTACTTTGTTTTCTTTTTTATCCACGCAAAAACATGTGGAAGAAATCTACACATCTAAAAATGTGAAAAATAAACTACACTTACAAAAGCGTGTAGAAAAAAATAGTAGTTTGTTTTAAAAAAAATAAAAATATTTTGATAAAAACACGGATAGGTTTTCATTCATCACTTTTAATTACTCGGTTCATAAACTTAAATAATCAGTTTTAATTCAATCACAATCATATTCTATCATTAATCATTTTGATTTTGATTTTGATTTTGATTTATGACTGGAGCGGAGCGATTGACCGGCGTGAATGATTGACCGGAGTGAATGATCGGAGCGATTGACCAGCGTGAATGATCGGAATGATTGACCGGCGTGACTGGAGCAATCTATTGGTTCTCTCTCTTCTGATTTACTTTGTGTATTGTTACTGCTTTTAATCTGACTATGCTTATGTTGATATTGCGGTTACTTAGGGTTAGGGTTTGAGATTTAGGTCAAAATTTGTGATATCGACATCACCGGTGTTAATGTCGGCATCAACGAGTAAGTTTAGAGATGAAAATGTTGTGTTTCTTAAGTGTAAGAATGATGCTCTGAATCCGCAAAAGTGTCTCGAGAAAGGTTAGCAAGTCATGATTTGCGATTTAGTCGTTGTAAATATGTGTCTGCTCATGAATGTGTTTTGAGTATGTTTTGCAGTGCGTGAGGTATTAGTCATAGAGAAGCCATAGCTTGTGAGGTTGTTGTGTGAACACTTTTAATTGTGGTGATAGTTATTGCGCTTCACATTGTTTATTATTAGTTGATTAGCTAATGTTATATTGATGGTATTAGAGTGATTTAGAGTGCCATTTATATACTATATCATGCATTTGAAGAAACACGATAACTAAGAAAACTACGTGTTTAGTATTTGTTCCGAGAAAGAATTAAGTTAGTGTTGTAGAGTAGGAAACTGAGTTTTGTCACTTTTGTTAAGGGTGGTTGTGTCTAAAGTTACATTTTGATTAATCCAAAATATAGATGTAGTTTATTTGGTGCTGGCTAATTTTTGACGTCTGATAAGAAGAACGAATACTTGCATTGGATTCTTAGTGTTGTAGGATTGGTGATCGGATTCTGATTTTCTAGTTATTAGGTGATTGTTTGATCCATTAATCTTCAGTGACTTTTATTACTCCTTTTGACTTAAATATATATTCTGATTTTCTGAGAAGGCCGTAGCCGTTGGGCTTCCTGCACGCTTGTTCCTGAACTCTGCTCATGAACAGACACAAAATCTGCATGATGACTACCCAAAAGATCAGTGTCCTCCGTGTGAAGATGCTATATTTTCTAGGATATGAGGATCCTCGTGCTCAAAAGTCTATAGCAATTAGCAGATCAGTAGGGGCCTGGTTACATTTTCCTTTATTGCTTGGATTCAGCTTACTTAAAGCTTTGAGCTATTATTACACTTGCCAATCCTTAGATACTATGATCCTGCTTTTATAAATTAACTAATGCTACAAATATTTTGCTTCATTTGCAGCATGAAGGTTTGCAGTCTTCAATCGGAACTGATTTCCCACGAAGGACTTGTATTAAAATTAATAGCAAAAAGAGGATGCGCAGAACTAAGTCACTTCCCCATACTTCTTATGTTTGTCTTGTTCCATTTTTTGGGTTGAGTAGTGTCGCTGCTGCACAGATGCTTGGACGTAAGCTTCGTCTACCCCTCCTCCACACACACATATAAATGCATATAAGACGACAGTTTACTATTTGTTTCAGGTGCTAGAATTGCTTAACTTCTTTTCTAGTTCTTTTGCAGTGTCAAGAGGTACGTTTAGGAATACTTGTAGAAGGGCAGGACTTCCAGAGTGGCCAGGTATACCAAGTAAGAATACCCGCCGAGCTTCTTCTGCCCCTGATCAAACTCGAGTCAATCAAGCACTATCTGTTACTAGTTCTATTGGAACTCTGGTTGATGACTTAATCTCCAGCTGCAGGTAAACGTTAAAAACTGATCGATTATGGGATGACATTGTACTAGTTCATCTAACTACTCCTTAATTTGTAGTGATGAAGAAGTGATTTCTGAGTGGTCAATGGAAAAAGCTGTGATTCCTGTGGCATCTGCCCCTGCGACTTGTATCAATGAAAAAGTCTCTGAGACTGGTCATGTTGCTGATGATTTTACCTTCTATTGGTAGGTCAAACTCCCTTTACATTCATTTTCACGTTGCTGATGATAATCCTTTGTAGGGACGGAGGTGTTTTCGAGGGGTCATTGGAGTTAATTACAACTTGTGAAACTCAAGTAGTAATACTAGTTATATCGAAGCCATGCCAGAACTTGATGAAATGTGTTCAAGCTTATGACACTCAAATACCATGTGATGCTGATTATACTGTAGCTATGGCCAATACCTAATATCTTTCTAATCCTTCCAATATCTGCAGTGCCATACTCTTATCATTTTGACATGCGACTCCCTTGATGAATAATTTTACGGATTGTGGAATGATATGCTAACATATCTAAATATTTATAGATAGTCATGTCATCTAAAAAGTGGAAAATGAAGTTAAATAATATACCGTCAATGCTAAATGTTGCGAAAATTTTTGTTCAATAATCTTTTTGCTCTTTTCATTGCTCATAGTACTAGTTGTTACATCACAATCCAGCATCTAGTATACCTAACCTAATTTTAGCTCATACACGTAACATACTCATCTCTTATTAAGGTCTCTGTTTCGTTTCATGTGGTTGGTATCTCATGATTTTGTCACGGAGGCCAAATCTCATTCATTTCCTGAATATTATAGATGGTTAATGGTTCGTGCTTATGTCTATAAAATGCAGTTGTGGAAGACTTGTGAGGTCCTCAAAAGCATGATGTACTATTGTTGATGTTGTTAAAAGTCGTCACAGGTTAGAAATTCTTGTTGCATATGCGCTTTTGATGTTTTTGCATAATCCAATAAGATGAATCAATGGGTGTTGTAGGTTGATGAGCAGCTTAAGGAACCAACAGATGGAGCTGGGTCGATCAAGTATCAATGCCTCCAATATTGGTCCCATAATTATTGTCTTGCACATGATAGTACAACTCGGTGTTGTAGTTGTGAATGATTAGAGGTATGGTTTCTAGTTATAGTTTTAGTTTCAGGCTCCATTCATTTTTATAGTTTAAAGTTGAATAAGTATCAATGCCTCCCATATTGGTTGCCGGTTGCTATAATCAGTGGAATAATTTAAAGTTGAATAAGTGATTTTGGGACCTATCTACTTGACATCAAGTTTCTAGTTCAGTTCGTCTAAACAACTTTTCTCTGTTTATTTAATATTGAATAGCGTGAATAGTTGAATTTGTGTGAACATGTGTTGGATTGAGTCTAGGTATTATTAGTCGGTTTATTTCTTCGATGTTACGTGATCAGCTGATGCTGCAGCTGTTGTACGTTTGATTTGATTTTAGCGGTAGATAAGCTTTTGATGGATGAGTTAAGCTGCTAGGCTCTTTAGAGGCTGTGTATTAGTTTTTCAATCATTTATATGGAATGGTTTTCATTAGTATACATTAAAAAACCAGGGGCCTTTTTGCTAAATGAGCTCATTTGTCGGGTTCTCATTGTTACAGAAAAGTATTTATGAGTGTTTTATGTTAATGAATTTGAAAGAAATTTGTGTACATTAAATCTGTGTGTTACTGTATATGATGTGTACGAGTTTGCGTTACGGTTGCGAACTCTCTGTATATTACTTTGTATTTCATGTATGTTACCGATTTTGTTACAGTTATGACCTGTGTATATTAGTTTGAATTTAGGTTAGCTTTAGTGCATAAGTCATCGTCTTTTCTGGTAATAAATTTGTATTTCAAGCTCTTTCTAAAATCCTTTATGTATGCTATTCATTATCTAGGAGCTTGTTGAAGACGAAAGATCAAGACTTACAATGGATTTCAATATTTGTTTATGAATACTTGAAGACGGAAGATTGAAGAAGCTAGCTTTCAATGATATTTTGTAAACAATAGTGTGGTATGATATGCTATGTATACAGAATTGATATGATATTTTGAATATTTCAGTAATTGTTTAATAGTGACATTTTAAATTTGGTATGAAATTGGATCCGGAATTTATATACTGCAAAACTGGTATGAAATTGTATGTTCCAGAATTGGATCTGATATGATATTTGTATGCTGCAAAATTTAAGATGGTGCCATTTCAAAGCGTGAAAATGTTAAGCAGCAAAATTTGAGATAGTAACATTTAAAAGCGTGTAAAAAGTTTGCATTGTATTCATGCTTTTAAGCACTAGTAGAAGTGTGCACTTTTCAAAATTTGCCACGGTTTTTAGGGTGGGCACTTTTAATACTTCTCCACTTTAAAAAGCGTGGACTTTTTTAACAAATTTTCCACACTTTAAAATGTCACAATTAAGTTACTTTATCCACGCTCTAGAGTGTCTAGCATTTTGTGACGCCCGTATTTTCCACGCTATCTCTATGCGTGTACTTTAAATTAAATGACACTTACAACCGTGGAAATATGCCCTTATCAGTGTGTAAATTTGCACCATTTGTTGTATATAAAAAAAAATATAATAATAAATAAATAAATAAATAAATCCACCTCTGACACACTTTTTTTTTAGTAGAAGACAGATATTAAATATGGTTAAAGAACTACTTTTAAAATAACCAAATATTTATAAATTAGTTTTTTGTTATTTGTTTCGACAAAAATGCAAAGAAAACAATTACATTCACTCCAAAGTGCGTACAAGACATAACTACAAATTTTAAGGTCTTGCATACATTCACAATTGAGTAATTTCTAAATATGTAAAAACCATGCCTTCAATAAATCTTCACAAGAACAATACAAACTTTTGCAGCAAAAAGATCAAAGATTCTCTCTAGATCAATCGTGAACTTTTTGTGTGTGTGTGTCTGTGTGATTTCACATGAATGTACAGCCGATCTCGGAAAAATCAGGCATCTAAACACATTATTTATGATTATGATTTATATTCATATCAAGACTTCCAATATCGATACTGTGTTCCAAAACTGCAAAAAAAAGTGCTTATATCTAAGCAAGCAATTTATGAATCAATTTGCTCAATAGTTGGGATTTGGGAAGATCTCTCTTCGAGAGTCAAATAGTCTCACAACCACGCCAACAAAATGTTAAAAAAGTGTCAAATTATAACTCAAGCTCTCCTAGTTTCCAATAACATGTATGAGATTCTTAGATCTTTCTCATCATAGTTATTTTAAATCTGTTGTACTAGAATGTGTTGTGATTTACTCTAACATGGTTTATATCAAACACCTAATCTGATTACCTGCAATGCCAAACACCCTCAAAGTACATTTCAAGCCAACACTAATATTGCCCCAACTCACGGATAATACTTTTTGAGAAAGTCAATCTGTGAGGGACCTTCTTACGGAGGTTTTCCTCCAACTCTTTCTCATTCTTACCCAATTCTCTATGCAAGACCGCTCGATGGTTCAGGTTCTGGTTGGCATCGATTCCCTGTAGGTGATTTTGATAATTCCTGGTGAACTTTAAAAGGCTTATTATGCTACCATCTGTGTACCTCCCTGTTCTACCCGGCGGTGGAACCACGTATTTCATAGCATCAAGGACGCTATCACTCACGACCAGACCATTTGCGACTTGAGTCACTTGACCACCTACTAAATCGAACCAATAACCTTGACTAGTCGCAAGAACCTCCATACGGAGTTGCTCTATTTCGTTTTTTAGTTGACTAGTGGGATTTCCTTCATTTAGGTGGTCACTAAGGTCTTTTAAAAACCCAAGACGCTCAGGGATGTACCAGAAATGTGGTTGCTTCTTTAACTGTGCTATAGATTCAATTGGCCTGGTCATTCAAAAAAAATTACATATTTAAGTCGTAACAAATCACACACTAATGTTCTACCATTTCAGAGTTTGGACTCGTTCAAGATTATATATATATATATGCAACAGTAATTATAAATCACTGAGATGTTAACTTACCTTTATAGCTGTTACGCATACTAGCTAGTTCTAACATTTCACTGTTCCAGGTAAGCTATATCTCCTCAATATTTATGTTATATGCTACAGTAATTATAAATCTCTATTTTTGCGTGTGTTACGCTAAATAGATTTATTTTGTACTAAAATTTTAAATTCTTGACCATGTTTCTTCAACGCAGCATTTACTATTGTAACAATTTAAATGTAGTCTAGTAATAAAGTAAATATTTTGGCTACTGCCATACCTTAATGTTGTTGCTCCGAGAAATCCAAGATGCTTGAGAAGATACCATGCTTCTTCGTTTGTTCCATTCAAGGTCGACTTCAAATTATCCAAGTCTGCCCTCTCCGGGTAATTATATTTGAAAGTGGCCACGTCCTCTACATCAGGAGGAGGAACAGAGTGTTGTCCATCCGATATGATATACAAAATAATGTGCACCAAGTTATGAATGTCATACTTCACACAATCTTGTACTTCACTAAGACGTTTACTGTTCCACATCCCACATATCTTCACTGTGTCACCATCCACCAATACGTTATTTGGATTAAGATTCACATGTGAGCGAATCCCATGGTGTGCAGATGTAACCATCAACTAAACCCCTGCATGATTTAAAAAAAAGAAAAGAAATATATAAATAAATAACATAATAAATGAGAATTATAAGGCCCACGCGTTGTCGCGGGTGTAAAGGTTAACCTTACCACATTATCTTCATCGCTGCATCACTCATCTCTCCACATACGGGGAGCTCTCGACATATTAGTTACCTATCATCCGCTCTATGAACTAGAACTATCGGAGCTTCCATACTGACTGTGTGTTTGTGAGAAACCGCCTGTCGAAGAATTGAAGAAGAGTGTGGTATGGTTTAGCTAGGGTGTTGGACTGTTGGCATTTAAGGTGATGAAATAGTAGATGAAACATAAAATGAGATAGGTGAAATAATGAGATATGCAGGAAGTTGGTGAAAGAAGTAAAAGCTTCTAAACTACCATATCATCTACGAGTAAATTTTATATTCTTCTGTTAGTAGCCATATGTGTAAAATCAAGCAGTCAGACACTCATAATGGTCATTTTAGTGCGGAAGATAGTTTGGTGAATTTCATTAGTGTCGGAAAGTCGGTGTTGGATTATCCTGGAGTGGTGAATGGGAAGGGTTTGGTGTGTGTGGTATAGTCGGTGTTGGTTAAGTGTTGGGATTTGAGGAAGAGTGGTAAAGTGAGGAATGGCCAATATGGAGGAGAAGATTTAGGTCCTTAAAACAAATATGTGTTGTAGCCAAAAAGCGGCACTTTTCAATTGTTGCTTTGCACATCTAAATTCTCAAGAACATCTAAGTTTTCTAATTTATTTATATGTTCTTGGTCTAAGGCCATATGATCCATGCGAAAAGTAGGTGACGAAAAAAAAAACGATAACACAAACTAAGAAAACGATATAATACTCCTACTACTTATTTTATATTGAGATGCCCCCCATTTAGACCTTCTCAATATAAGAAAAACAAGACAAAATAATAGCATTTAATCCTAAACTATAAACTATATCCACCAAACACCCCGTTACCTCCACAAACCGCATCACCACATATTTTTTGTGGTAACTGCTACATTTACGACCACATCATTGAGAAAATAATCTAATATTCAGTCCCATGAAATGTAAATACAAGTAATGCAGTAAAACTGATTTACCCTAAACAAAATTTTCCAATCAAACGTTTAATTTTTGTAAAGCTGATTTACCCCAAACAAAATTTTCCATTCAAACGTTTAGTTTTTATAAAACTGATTTCCCCCCAACAAATTTACATAAGCTACACAACACAAGTTTTTGTAAAACGGGTTAAAATCTTTTAACTAATAGTTTATGCTATATAGATAGATACACAAAGGCAAAACACTTAAATGTTCAAAAAACTTGCTATGTTTGATGATAAGTTGTAAAAGTGTAAAGTAGCAGATTTTCAAACCTTGCTTTGTTTAATCATATATAAACAAAACGAAAGTCTAACCTGTTATGAAAGCAGTCTAGACCACAGACAAGACAAAAAGAGTCGATCGCTGGAAGAAATCAAAAGCCATGAGCTCGATCGGCAATAGTGTTGAGCCTCAAAGAAAATGTTTGCTTGCAAGGGAGATGCGTGGCCAAATAAGTGAGTGTGTTTAGTGGAGGAAGATAGCTAATGTGTTGTGTGTGTTTTTACTCAAGGAAGATAGCTAAGGTGGCGTGTATATATGGGTGAGTGAAAGAGATGGAGTCTTTTATACAACGGATACTTGTGTTTGTTTGAAAGAGATAGAGTCTTTTACACAGTGGATACTTGTGTTTTTTTGGATGTGATCGTGGCCGTCCATGTTGGATCCGTGTGAAACTGATACAGTGAGATATCCTATGTGTATGCAATAGAGGGTCAAGATTTGAGTTCAAGTGTTGGGGTTTAATGTTCATTCAATGTTTTTGGGAAGTCTTCAACCACCTTCTCAATTTTATGTATGTAATAGAGGGTGAAGAACTCAAGATTTGAGTTTAAGTGTTGAGGCTTCAACCAAACACCTTCTCATTTTTGTGTTTATCAACTCATATAGAGAAATTACAGTAATTGCAAGTCAAAGTTTAAAGTAAGAATGCTTTTTGTAAAATCGAAGACCTATATATATAGCTACTCATAGAAAATTAGAAACTAGGAAACTTTTTCAAAAAGCCCAACAACTATCGACCAAACTTTTAACACATTCATTCAAGTTAAATCTTTACAAGTAGGGGTGTCAAAAAACAAGTTCCGATTAAGCTTATTCGGGTCGGGTTACATAGGTCAATGATTTTATTTGAGTGACCCGAATACTAAATAAATTCGGGTATTGGGTTAAAAATATTTGGCTAAATCTCGTTCGGGTCAACTCGATTGATCCGAATAAGGATTTTTAATTTTTTTTATTATAATTTTATAAAATATGTATTAAAACTAGTGCAAGCAGGCAATTTTTTTTTATTTGATGCATACTAGCCGTTGGGTATAATCCCAAACGGTCATTTTTTTCAAACTTTATCACCTCCCATACTGGGGCTCACAAGCCGAATTTGCTACTCGATCCAAGTACCCGATTTGGTCGGGGCGGTGTACCCGCTCGAGTTCAAGTACTCGATGGCACTATCCGTGCCCACTCCCTCCTCCCTAATGAGAGTGTACAGTAAATTTTGCAGGACCAATGGTATTGTGCCAAATGTGCAACTCATGTACTATTGACCATGTTCATAAAGTAAACACAACAAATGGACCAATAATATGCCACATTAACAAATAATGAAGGGGTTAAGCATCCTCTAATTGCAACATCAAATTTCCACTCTTATATTATATTATAATGAACAATCTATAAAATATAGACATTATATATATATATACTAAAACACATTGGGGCATGAACAGTAACATGTGCATGAACAGTACATGCGCATGAACAGTGCGCAAAAAAAAACAAAAAAAAAAAACAAAAAAAAAACAAAAAACATTTAGCAAATTCATTCCCGTGAATAAAATGATCGAGGGCGACGCACTCCCGTCGCAACGCGCGGGTTAACCCGCTAGTTTAGACTAAGATACAGACTGTGTTTTTACATTAGCACCTCAAATAATTGAAAACTATTAACAGCAAACGTTAGCAATAAATGGTTTGGTTATAAAGAAATAAATGATAACTACTTGGTGTTGCAATCCCTTAAAGGGGAGGGAGTGGTACCCTAGTACCCGAATTGCCACATCACCTCTATCCAATAAAAACCCTCCAACTCAAAACTACCCAATTCTACCCTAACACTAACTTAAGTGGAGGGAGTTGTACCCTAGTACCCGATTTTTTTATTTTTTTTATTTTTTTTCCATATTTTTTTAATACATAAAATCACATACAATATTAAAATAAAAACATACCATTTCATTAAAAATAAAAACATTACATAATACTTAAAAAAAAAAAAAAAAGAAACATTACATAATACTTAAAAAAAAGAAACATTACATAATACTTTAAAAAAAAAAAAAAAAAAAAAAAAAAAAAAAAAAAAAAAAAAAAAAACTAAATTAAAAAAAACATTATATAATACTTAAATAAAAAACCCACTAAAAAGAAACATTAAATCCCAACGTGTTGTTTCTCCAATTTAAAAATACTTAAAAAAAAATCCACACTCTCCCTCCAATTTGATCCATCTCCTCTCTTTACCTTCACTCCCAACAAAAACACACACACTAAAACACCTTCAAAAACGCACACACATAAATCCCAACGTTCGAATATTCAAAAAAAGTGGCCTCTCACCGATCGGGCTTGGAACCCGAATTCTTTACCCGATTGCGCTACCCGATTTACTCGGGATGGTGTTACCGATCGGGTTAGGGTACCCGAATCCCTACCCGATCACCACTCCCTCCCCCCTTATTCATTTGTAAATAGGAACTGGTTTTGTCTGCAATTGCATCTTAGGCACACAGGTTCATATACCGATGATTCATAAAATATTTAACACCCCTCTTATCACCAAAACATTGAGTAGTTTCTATCTTGGGCCGTCCCAAATAGTGCAACTCTTGCTTTTTAAAAACTTATTTTGCATTATTGCCTATATACTAAGAGCATTCACATCCATAACGGGCTAACGCCGTTATGGTGCGAAATAACGCCGTTTTGCGCGTTATACCCTTGGACCTCTTGCGTTATAACGGCGTTAGTCCCTGGGCGTTACAGGGCTAACGCCCGTTATTTGCTTCTTTTTTTTTTTTTTTTTTTTTTTTTTTCATTTATGCCCCTAAATGAGGGGTTGTTTTTGTAAATTGTTGGGAATGTTATTGATGTTATTGGGATGTTATGGTTGGGAGTGTTTTTTGGGGATGTTAATGTTAAATGTTAAAGCTGATGTGGCGCTGACGTGGACGGTATTATTGGTGTTATGGTGTTATGAATGGGAGTGCTCTAAGAGCACTCCCATCCCTAACGCACCAACGGCGTTAAAGGAGAAAATAACGCCCGTTAGTGGCGTTGAACGTTGGAGGCATGGCTTTAACGCCCGTTATTACCTTGCGCGTTACTGGGCTAACGCCCGTTATTGGCATAAAAAAGTTTCAAATTCAGCCCCTCGTGTGTGCAGACGAAGAAGATGATGATGGTTTACATTTTTTTTTTTTTTTTAGCTTAACAGTTGTGTGTGTGTGTGTGTGTGGAGGTTTGCGAAGAAGACGAGAGGAAAGAAGACGAAGAAGAAACGTGTGGAGGTTTGTGTTTGTGGACAAAGTCTGCTACATCACATGCATCTATATTCCATTTTTTATTTTTATTTTTTTTTTAGTTTTATAATTTTTTTTAATAATATAAATGTTATTTGTATATTAATTTAATAAACGAAATATTAGTTAACGTTTAATAAACGAAGTGTTTGTTTTAGTTTAGGGGTTGAAATTGAAAATATGAAATATTATTGGTGTTATGGTGTTATTGGGATGTTATGGATGTGAGTGTTTTTTTGGGATGTTAATGTTAAATGTTAAAGCTGATGTGGCGCTGACGTGGACGGTGTTATTGGTGTTATGGTGTTATGGATGGGAGTGCTCTAACAGAGTTGGCAAGAATGGACGGGTGGATAACAGATAATCACGGGTTCAGGTCCAAATTGGTTCTTTTTTGTACTGGTGATAACATTGGATGTCAATTTATAAAACAGCTATATACTATGTTTTAATTAAAATCTAACTTTTTGGACAAAATGATTTCAGAGGCTTTTATATATTATAAATACACCTTAGGTGCTTACGGCCCAGCTGACCCATTTCCTTATAATGTAAGTATTGTTTTATTTTCACCCGTATAACGCACCAGTTAGGGATAAAACATAACCGGGACCCAACAAGTAAATGGAAATTGCCATCTCAACATACTAGCAATAATTACAAGATATAAGTGAGGTTGATCAGTGTTGTGCATAAGATTTCACAACTTTTTTATATGTGCCAAGTCAAAAGTAAGTAACTTGTGGAGCATCGGAAGTAGAAAGATAGCCCCAGCCAAACAGGCCGGGATGGTCGTCCGGGAGCTCATAGCTGCATTTACAAAAATTAATATTAATTTTCATTTGTTTCAGAAAAATAAAAAATAAAAGAAATAACACAAAAAAGCAAAGAATATAAGACATTAAATGGAGATTATTAGAATACAAACTTACACAAGATGCATAGCTGCAAATTTCTTTGGTGCACGAATGTCCCAATTGCATCTTAGGTTCATATACTGATCGATGATTCATAAAATATTTAACTACTTTCTGTAAAAGTAAAAAAATTAATACCTTGAAGGTAGAACAAGAATTATGTGCCAATAAAAAATTAACAAGAATCGTCAATGATGCCAGCTGAATTCGTGGGTTGTTGGGCCAAAAATGCAGCATGTTGGGCAGTGGGCTGGACAAATGAACTAAAATGGGCTTAGAATAAAGGGATACTTGATTGTATCTGGCCAAGCAATTTAACCATAGAAGGATGTTTAGGCATGTTGTATTATTCTATAACAAGTTAACAAGGTCCAAGACATAGCCAAATTTGGTCTATTGAGATTTGTAAGCATTCACCCCATAACCGAAGTTGATGGATGTATTACTATTTGTGCTTGTTCTAAACCTATTATCATGAATAAAGTTACCCCGTTCTCCAAGCCGACACGTGCCCTTAGGAAAATGGGTACAAAGTTGTAATGAACTAGGTCCGTTTACGCTCTTTTGCACGTTAGAGGTCGAGGCATGGGAACCCTTGGGTCGAATTATTTGGTATTAAAATAATGGTCTGAGGAGAACAATGAGTATGGTCTGAGTTACTTTCATCCTTAAGTTCATTATCCTCTAATAAAAGCATGGTTTTAGTGTCTTTAAAGGTGTGTGGCGCTGGGTTCAAACCCCTCGGACTACTCAGCCACAAGGTTGGAAACCATGGTTACCCAAAACACAAAAAAATAAAATAATAATAAAACCGGGGTAATGTCCCCTTTACCCAAAAAAATAAAAATAAAATAATAATCAATAAAAAACTCCATGGCTGCAAAGAATATCTGCCACGGGAAGTAACATCTGAACTTTTAGGGAACTGGAAACCTCTTTTCTTCAGCCGAGATAAAACCTATCAATGGAAAGATAACATTATTATTAAAGCAATGCAATGAACATAAACGAATTATGATCACGGAAAACGGATGTAAAACCAACAATCACTCCCCTTAACGAGAAACACACACACAAAAACAAACCCAAGTGGAAAGAAAAGAAAAAAAATACTTTCTTTAATATAACCTGTAAACCATTACAATCCCCAAGTGCAACCTCGTTGACATGGCCAAGGCTTGATAAGAGTCCTCGAAGCAATTCTTCTTCTATATCACCTCGATCTCGTCCAAGTCGTTCCTCAAAATAATAGATGCATATCACAACATAAGTCAAGTTACAAAAATCCCAAGAGTCGGGTGTAGACAAGACTTGATACATAAGTTCACCAACATTATGAAATCTTAATATAAGCTAAATGCATAATTCCTCGAAACGCAGTCCATGAGGGTCTTGTCTTACATCTGATAAGCCGGCTAATTCAATCTCTTAAGCTATTTCGCTAATAACACCTGAAAATGGATACTCGAAAACGTCAACATAATGTTGGTGAGCTCGTAGGTTTAAGAGTTAAACCACTAGGCTGTGAATGATATAAAGTAGGACAATAGTGAGCATGATATACAAATATAAGCACTAACCGAAATCATGATGCATGCAACAATTGAACCTCACAAATGTCATGTGTATACGATTTCCAATGATCCCGATAGTACTATCAAATGCTTCGGCTCCAAACGGAGTTAAACAGTTGCGAACAAATGAACACACAACAAGATCACACAGAAGGCACATATTGCAATCAAACGCACATAATTGTCCAAAAACATGAAAACAGTAAATCACAACATAAAAACAGTTAAAAATATCATCTGAGTACCATTTTCCCCCAAGGAAAATATTATGAAAAAGGGGCTACGAGAACTCACCTCAGCAAATCAGCAGTCTAAAGCAGTAGTCAAGTAGAATTAGTGGATGGCACCGACACGCGACCTAGATTAGTATGGCACGTTTAGTTCACAGTTCAGGTTTAAGACTCGGTGGATTTTTGTAACACCCCCAAAATTTGCACAGCGGAAGCGTTTGGGTCATGGGGTGCTACTAAATCAATTCTCATGACACAAGGTAATAAAGAATGGAAAATCTATTCCATTATCGAAAGATAGATTAATTTAAGAAATAGGTTTTACAATATTGATTCAAAGTGCGGAAGTAAAGCTCATAAAAATATATGTTGTCCCATTAAAAGCTGTATTAGATATGCTTGGAAACACTACGGATGCCAGTCCTTAATGAATGCCCTTGCCAATGCCCACGCCAAGAAGTAAACCTGAGAAAAACATGCTAAAATGTCAACACAAAGGTTGGTGAGTTCATAGGTTTAAGTTAAAGTTTTCAAGTTGGACCACAGTTGTACATATAGCATCTCCGTGAATGATACTATATGTAGTAAAAGTCTATTAAGTTGGACCACAATTGGTTAGTGACGATATGTGTGAACCTGATATTGGTGACGTTGGTATACATCAAGGTTGTCAAGATCGGGATCCTACCCAGGATCGTTTTCGTCTTTGCAAGATCGTGATCGTAAGATCGGATCGGGATCTTAAGATCCTACTCTAATGTTATTTCTTAATAGTTTATATAATTTTATCAAATCTACAAATTCTAATAGATTATAACCATAAAATACTATGAATGTTTCATATAAATGTTGTCCTAAATTATGATTATAAAATATTTAAAAAGATTAACATGTTGTTTTTTGAATTCTACAAACAAACAACCCATAAATTTGTAGTTTTTTAGTTTGTAATCCGAGAAAAGTAAGATCGGATCGGATTAGATCGTAAGATCGTATGGTAAAGATCGGGATCCTATAAGATCTTAAGCCTGCAAAGATCCTATGTAGGATCCGGATCGTTTTTGCTTTGTAGTATCGTAAAATCGTAAGAACCTAAGATCAGGATCGGGATCCTAACAACTATGGTATACATGATGATATTGGAACAACCGTCTGTGAAGGACGTACCTCAGGGCCCCGTAACCTCGATTTCGCATCTGCTACTATTACAGCTTTGCCTGAACTGAGTGCCCACCAGTCGGCGCCTCAAGGGCCCCGTAACCTCGATTTCGCATCTACTTAAGCGGGTATTACTGTTTTCCAATTATCTATCAGGTTTACCATAGTGACTTTTATATTATTTTTGAACATTGTGCAATCCTTTATCTCTTCCTATAAACCAGCAGAACAGACGGCATGTGCCTGTAGTAGCCAATACAAGTAAGCCTGATTGGAAAACATTTGACGTTACTTTCTATTGTTTGCTTGTGCAGGTTACGGTGATCAGCAAGGCTATACACCAGCACCTCACCACCGTAGCCGCAGACCTCGGCGGGGTATGATGTTTGCTTCATCCTTTTTTTGTCCATTTTCATACAAATTCACGCTTTTCAATTTCAAGTGACATATCTTTTACGTCGTGTGCTTACATCAGTTGTGTTAACCACAACTCCTGCAGCCCCACGGACATACGGAACGGGTATGCAAAACATTTTGAATACTTATAGCGATTTTGATGCATTAACATTATGCCTATTAACGGGTTTCTATTTTTGTAGCTGCCCCACGCGTACCCGTTCCATATGCCATCCCAAACAATATGCCCCGTGAGGTACTTTTAATTTAATATTGTCTTATGCTTTTGGCTGCACGAGTTAGTGATCAGCGTTCTAGGGTCATTATGTACTAATGTTGGCTTTCATTATAGGTTCGCCGACTGAGTATGTATACTTTGGTCCATGCAATCAAGTATGTCACCATTGTAGAGCTTTCTTTTGGATTGAGGAAAGACTCGTTGGATCGCCTACAAGGGTTGAATATCATCGGTGTTGTTTGGGAGGCAGAATTGTATTGCACGTTATCCGTGATTACCCGCCGCCATATATAAAAAGAACTATTCTACACAAAATATTTTATGGATAACATTCGAGCGTACAGCCAAATGTTCGCCATGACATCATTAGGTGCCCGGACTGACGAATCTATCAACACGGGCAGGGCGCGTATGCGTTTAGAATATCAGGCCAAATATATCACGGGATTGGGGGGGTTGTGTCCTACGGGGGCCGACAATCCGAGTTTCTGCAGCTTTACATCTATGACACAGATAACGAGGTACATAATAGACTCTCTCATTTCAGCAATAGCAGGTCAGCGCAACTACGAGCGAATATTGTTGAAGGCCTCATTCTCCAATTGGACCATAACAACTCGTTGGTGCAACTATTTAGAACAGCGCGCGATAAACTGCAAGATGTCCCACAGTTTCGGGTTCATTTGTTTGGGATTGTAGGTTCACGCCAACTTGAATTACCAACAAGGGATATGATTGCTGATATGTGCCTAAACACACATCATTTCTATACCGGAAAAAACACTAAAACGGACTTATAACCATAAAATACTTGTAATTATATTGCAAATATGTTTGATATGTTTATTATGTCTTGCGGGTACAAGGGTTTGAAAACAAAGCAAAAACAGTGATTTTTGAACAAGTTTCGACAACGTTTTCGCATTTATCAAAATTTAGACGAAGTCGGAAAAATTCCCCGAACACTCCATTGGAAATAGCACGATATTACAAGTCCAACGGTACTTTCCTCATTTTTTGAACCAGGCCAAAACACCTTTAAATGGACCGGTCAAAATTTATTTGACCCTTTTATGCGTAACACTTCACGCACCCCAGCCTACTTAAGTTTGTATATAAGCCTACTTATGTTTTTACAATTTTGAAGTAGTACTATTCTACAATTTGTAAACCTTTTACCATTTCGTTAAGGATGTTTTTAATCTGGGTTAACCTGTATGCATTGACCTACCAGACTTGGGGATGAGGATAACTTGATTCTATGCTATGGATTTGAAGATTGTATATTTTCATAAAATATTTTTTATTTTTTATTATTTTTGTTTATGAGAATTATTGCTAAAAATGCTTAGATAGTTAAAAAGATGCGAACTTGATCCGCTATTAGGTATATTGGTTTATTTATCTTTGGTAATTTCATATTGTGGGCCTATGATCCATATTAGTACTTGTGTTAAACTGAAATTTGTTAGCAAAACGCGAAAAAGATTAAATTCCGTTAATGTTTTTTTCTTGGGAAATGATCCAATAAGAAGAATAATAAAAATGAGAATGATAAGAAGTAATTCTAGCCACAAATAATAACATCAATGTTGATGTTATGTCCCTATAATGATTATAACACTACCTTTGGGTATATTAAAGGCTAAACTTTAAAGCATAAACACCAAATACTACAGAATTTACAACATTAAAAACGCTCACTAAATGTTTAGCTAAAAACATGTTCAAGACTAGCATCAAAATTTTACTATATTTTTGTAAGATTTTCATTCTATAAGTACTTAATAACATCTTCGATGAGGTTCTCACGTTTAAGGGTTGAGTATCACGTACTTATATATCATAGTGATGGCTAAGGATATAACTACTTAAATTATAACAAGGATATTGTTGGAACATGGAAAAACTAATCCCACATAGGAGCCACAATAAAACCAATATCTCTTTATAAGGACTCTCCACCAATGCCTAACAAAAAATTGAAGTCCATAGTATTGGGTTTGGATGTGGGTTTTAGGCTTAATAATGCTAAATTGGGCTTACTAATAGAGATAATTAAATGGTCAAGAGATGGGCCTCGGGCCTTGGAGCTCTAATTGAAAAAAATACGCTCATAGATGACTAGATTTTTTAAAAACGATTGGTGTTATGCCCCAACCACGATTATAACACTACATTTAGTATATTAAAGGCTAAAACCTTAAAGTATAAGCACCAAATACTACAGAAATTACAATTTCAACCTCACACGAATTCTTCTAACTATCGTTGATTCAACGAATACCGATAATCAGGATCTTTCCATAACTAGATTTTTCATATATTTTAGAACTAATTATTCTATCACCACAATACCCAAGAAACTTGAAATGGGCCTAAAAGGTATAGGGCCAGACCCTAACGTAAAAAAAGTTCAAAAAAAAAGATAGAAAGAAAAAACATAAAGCGTAATTAACTTAGAAAAATATTATATTTCGGGGCACGAAAGTTCTGTAACCCGACGTAAGCATTTACCACAACGTTCTCATTGTTGCAAGCTTCGATTTGCTTGGTCCTGAGGTAGAAACGGGACCCCGTAGCCCAAGTTATGCTAGTTATAATAGATTATTACATTTATACAAGTATTTAATGGTATAATACGCTCATGTAGGACTGAAACTCTTATAAACGGTTGATGTTATGTCCCTATAATGATTATAACACTATATTTGGGTATATTAAAGGCTAAACCTTAAAGCATAAACGCCAAATACTACAAAATTTACAACGTTGAAAAAGCTCACTAAA